>JBBMEF010077178.1:0-10066 GCA_037832685.1 Sicyos baderoa | reverse complement strand
CGAGTTTTTCTATGTATTTTACTAAGTATTTATCCTATTCGCAGTCATAAATCCACTCGCATCCGCGAGTTATCACAGCCCCATTAACCAAAACTCCATACCTAATAGACGAAATGCACCTAGCAATGAGATTGACCCAGTTAAGATTGAACCCTAATTTATTCATCATAGCAAGAACGAATCTCCACTCAACCCGATCATAATTAGCTTTACTCATATCGAGCTTCAAAGCGGTCCAGCCACTTTTACCAGCCTTCCTCCTATTAATAGTGTGAATGCACTCAAAACCAAGAACTACATTATCCGTAATTTGTCTCCCTGGAACGAAAGTCGCCTGATTGGGGGAAATGATCTTATCCATAACCCCCTTCAACCTATTCGTCAAAACTTTTGCAATAATTTTATGCACCGTATTGCACAGACTAATAGGACGGAACTCCTCCATCTTGATCGGACAATTAACCTTAGGAATTAAAGTGATTAAAGTGTTATTCAAAGTATCCAAAGTATCACCGTTATTAAGAACCCCCATACAAGTCCTCACAACCTCATCCCCCACAATATCCCAATACTTTTGAAAAAAGAGTCCATTAGAACCATCAGGCCCAGGCACCTTCGAAGGACTTAAATTCTTAAGAGCAACTTCAATCTCAGTACGAGAGAATGGAGAATCAAGCCCCTGGGTATCCCTCTCTGAAAGTCTTTTCCCCACACAGTTAAGAATTCTTTCACTAGCCTTCTCATCAAAATCTTGAGCTAAAAAGATATTTTGAAAATAGTTTATAGAAATTTTAGTAATCCCATCACCATTCTCACACCAATTCCCATTAATATCCTTGATCTTCTCAATACGATTAATTTTCCTCCTTTGAGAGACTCTCGAATGGAACCACTTAGTATTCCTATCCCCCCACTTAAGCCAGTTCTCCCTCGATCTTTGCTTCCAATAAATTTCCTCTTCTTCAATAAGCCCTTCAATTTCTCTCTCCAACTCCATAATCTCCTTCGATCTAACCCCCTTACTCCTAAAAATAAGAAAATTTAAAGCGTTTTCCTTTTCCACAATCTTACTTTGAATCGACCCCTTAAGCCTATTCTTGTTCCAATCATTCATATCCTTGAGACACCCCCTAATGCAGTTAGAAAGATTAAGAGCCATAGACTCATTTATCACTTCTCTGAAGTCTGCCATACCTGCCCTGCCCTTGCTGGACTCGAACATTTGCTCATCATAGAAAAGAATTTCATTGAAATCTCCCCCAATCAACCAAGGCCCCATCAGCCAGCCTACGAAGCAGATTCCAGGAATCTCTTCTCTTCTTCACCACCGGATCCCATAGAACCCAGTAAACCTCCAATTCTCAACCTGGTCCTTGATCAAGCAATCAATGTGACCTTGAGAGAAAGAGGTGACACAAACATTCACACTAGAATTCCAAAACAGCATTAGACCACCACTACGCCCATCACAAGGAATGCAGAAACAGCAATCGAACGACAAAGAACTTTTTAACCAGTCCACACCCGATTCGCAACATTTAATCTCACAAACAAACACAATTTGAGGCCTCTCTTTTTGCACTTCAAACCGAAGTGCTCTAACCGCCCGGGGGTTTTTCAGCCTCCGAGCATTCCAACATAAGGTTTTCATTGCGTCCGGCGAGACTGCTCAGCAGCCTCCCCCGATATCTCATTGGTTGCATCAATGTTAACAACTCTTGCTTTCTTTCCCCCTTGTCTCTTCCTTCGACCAACAACTCATGTTTAATCCCTGAATATTTAATCTTTTCCCCTACAAGATCCCTACTTCGATCCTTCACCAACCTTCCTCCTTGTCTTGCTCTCATCTTCCATTTAATGACCGACATCTTTTCTTTTCCTTCCCCACTAGCTGTACCCTCCACACCTCCAACTTTCTCCTCAAGCTCCCCATGTGCTGCTTTCTTTAGAAACCCCTCCCCCTCCGGTCCACCATTAGAAATTTTATCAGATTTAATCACCTCTCCACTCTCGGCAGTTCCCGATATCTCCTCTCTAAAAGTCTTTCTTCCCTCCTTAGAAATCGGCAACTTCAACCCCACCCCATCCGCTCTGTCAACACTCTTCTGCAAAGCCTTCGTTTCACTAACCGGGATCTTTGCCGAAGAGACCTTATCCCTGTTTTCATTCCTGACCACCTCCATACTCTTGGCCTCTCTGATGATAACATCTTTGTTTGGACCACGCCCAAACCCAATCGGATACTCCAATCCCCTAACATTATGGGCCTTGACTTTGACTTCAAAAGGCCCAAATAAAAGATCATTTATGCCTTGATCTACCACCTTTTCCTTTCCCTTCCCTTTTGAGTCCCGCCCCAAAGAATCAGTCATCTGACCCCCACTATCATCCATGTCTCCGCTGTAAGCCTGCCTCTCCCCTCCATCACCGACTTTTGTACCCCAACTCAAACCATCCTGGTCTGAAAATTTTCCGCCCTCCCTCTTTTCCTCGAAGACTTTCGAAATGCTTCCCAAAGGGCCGTTTCCGGCCTCCCTCCTCCCCTCATTCCCCAAACCACCTGTTGTACTTTGACCCTCCGGCCTTCTCCATCTTGTACCTCCTTCCACCTCTATTAGCCAATCTCCTCCGACCTCCCCCTCAACCTGTCCCTCACTCCCCCTGCCTCTACCGCGACCTCTTCTCCTACCTCCAAACCGGTACGCATCTGACCGATCACCTCTAATCTGAAACAAAGGTTCCCTCAGTTCCTCCCCAAAGGGGAAATGGGCTCCTTCAGCTATAACAATAAAGTTGCAATCACTCGCTGAGTGCCCTATTCTTCCACAACCTCCACAGAACAAAGGCAACTTTTCATAAGAAATCTGCACCCATTTTTCAGGTGTCATTGCCCCACTTTTTAATTTCAGTGCCCTTCTTAGCGGCAAACGCACATCTAAAGAGACTTTCAGTCTGATGAATTTTCCCCTATTCCTTTTGCCTCCCTCTTCATCCCAACATAAAAAATTCCCTAACATTTGACCCAGCTTCCTAGCGTTGTTCTCCGAGTGACAAGCAGGAGGCACATCGTGAAGCCTGATCCAGAACGCAGAGAAACCAAATTCCATCTCCGACACCCTTTTGTCCCCTTGCATATTTTCAAATAATATGACCGCCTCATCGTAAATCCATGGACTCCCTTCCACAACCTTCTCTTTAACAACTTTGTTCACGAACGTGCAAATAAAGATATTTCCACCAACCGACTCCAACAACACCTTATTTTCCACTTTCCAAATCTTAGGGATCAGCTGCTTAAAAACGTCAGGGCTAACCTGTTTCTCCGTTTGAATTTTGCAAGCCACCACACATTCTAACTCACTCTCAAAAGCGGATACATCGTTTTCTTCCAGCTCAAAAATGTCTTGTCCCTCTTGATCTGCAATATCTAGATTTTCCATCAGCTGCGCAAAAGCTAAAGCATCCATCACTACCGTCTAGCTCAACTCCAACACCCAACAGACACCCCCGAACTACCCACCTCGTCTCCACACACAGCTGAAAACAAAAACCAAGAACAACACCTCTCAACCTAGCCAGAGAAAAACAAAACTCTCCTTGCGACCTAACCGAATCTCCACACACTCACAATAGCCGCCCAAACGAGGACGAAAGAGAACCCGCAACAGCTTACCCACCCCAACAACACCCTCACTACCACACACAGACCAAAAGGAAACCTCCTAGAACAGAAGCAAGCTTACCAAACGCCGAAGAAAGATGTATCCTTGCTTCCTCCTCTTCTAAGAACACCACGTCACCACTCACTGGCCACCACACGCTGAAATCCCCAGCCGCTCACCGACCACCACTCGCAGACCCCACACGCCAACACTCCCCTGCCGCTCACAGACCTCCGCCACACACAGTCCACCCCCCTTTCTCCCTTGCCGCTTGCTCCCCTGCCTCACGACTGCCAGTCGACCAACAAACCCGAAAAGAACTCGCCACCACACTCAGACCAGCCGAAGCAGTCTCCAGGAAAAGGAACTTACAGATCGAGAGAAGAAACACCCCCCCTTCAACCAGCAAGAATCTCCACGAACGCTCAACGGCTGCTTTGCTCGCCAGAGAGAAAGCGATGGAGCCCTAGCTTTTTTCTGCCAATGTTTTTTTTAATTAGGGGACCCAAAAGTCATTGATCAATCAGTTTATTTTTGGTAAATTGATTTTTAATTGATGGGCAGGGATGCCATTTACTGGTATTTCGTTTGTTATTTAAACTTGTTTTTTAAATTAAAAAAAAAAAAAAAATTATCTTGGCCAAGGGCTTCTTAAATCATTTATTATTGGAAATAAATTCAATCGGAGTAATTACTGGATTTCGAATTTGAAATTTGATAATACATGATTTGTAACGGTATTTTGAGTCAGTATGCGTTAGGAAACATAGTTTGAAATTACGGATTCTTACAACACATCCATTGCATTTCAATGGTGGTTCGACCAATAGATGTGAATAGAGATGTATTCCGACCTCAAGAAGATAATGAAAAACTACTTGGTCCAGAAATACCATATCTTAGTGTGATTGATGCACTTATGTATTTTGCTAATAATATACGACCTGATATAACTTTTTCAGTCAATTTATTACCTAGATATAGTTCTTCCTCTAAAAGGCATTGGAATGGAGTTAAGCATGTACTCTGTTATCTTCGAGGAACGATTGATATGGGTGTTTTATTCCAACAAATATAAATTTTGATGTAGTTGATAATGCAGATGCCGGATATTTATCTGATCTTCACAAAGTTAAATCTCAAACTGGCTACCTATTCACATGTGCAGGAACATATATATCATGGAGGTCCGCAAACCATTACAACCACTTCTTCAAATCATGCAGAAGTTCAATAAGAGTTATTCACTTTCTCCCCCACACCATTTTCTCTATCTCTTTGATCATTGCCTACTTTCATAATATATAATTTATGACTTGTTTGAGAGTGATTTTGAAATGGTTAAAATCATTTATCGTACTCAAAATTACCTTTGAGCATTTCTCTACAATTTATGTGCCTAACATGCTAAGGTCGTATTTTGGACGTCGATTAAATTTTATAAACAATGACTTATTATAAATAGTTGATTAATATAATCTATATCCGGAGTGCAGATTATTATAAAAAAAGTTATGAAAAATGATGCTTGAGATACAGATTATTATAAAAAGAGTTATAAATTAATCGTGTTTGAGATGCATGTTTAGAGTACAAATTATTATAGTAAATAAGAGATGATGGTTAATTTCAAAGAGCAACATGAGTTATGTGAAACTCTGACATGATTTTTGGCAAATCAACTGATTATTATAACTAGTGGGGTCAAACGTGGAATGGATTCTAATTTCATTTACATAAAACAAGCTCTAAAATATGAAGAAAATATGGACAAACAAAAATCAAAACCCACGAAAGAAAGAAAACTTACGAGATTAGTCAAATTTAAAAAATAATTACAAATTTAGTTACTTTAAAAAAAAAATAGCAATCATAATTATATGTAGGAGTTTTTGAAGGAATAGACTAAATTGATAAAATATTTACAACACTAAGCAAATTTAAAAAAATTTAGCAACCATAGTCAAAAATACGGTAGAAAGCAATACCTTTTATACTGAATAACTAATACATAATACAATATGATGAATATTATTTATATTATATATTTGACTATGGATACTAAATATTTTCAAATTTTCCTAGATCTTTAATTATTTTGTAAAATTTAACTATCCAGTACAATTTCCCTTATATGTATCAATAATGTTTAATAGTGTAATAATGCACAATACTATATTAATACATATAATACTATATTAATACCATATAATACTATATTAATAATACATAATATTGTATTAATAACAAATAATATTGTACTAATGAATATTAATAATATAGTATTGAATCTTATTTATGACTATAGATACAAATATTTTGTTAAAATAAGTCATCCATTACAATTTCCCACAACAAATATGGAACTTAATAAGGAACCGCGCATCAATAGAGCCCTTCTGAAAGGAAGTCCTCTAAAAGGTTCTCACATCTTACAGACCCCATAAAAAATAACAAAATTCCTACCTAGCACTACAACCTTTTCTTCTATCGGAACAACAAATGGGAACTTCTTGGAAAACCCTAAAGACATTTATGACTAGCAAATAATTAACCAAACCCATCAAGGAAGTCAGAATTCTCGAGGTGTTTAAATAACTAATTATATGAAGAGTTATTTTAAGTAATTAAAATGAGAAGTTATTTTGAGTGATTAGAAATCAAATCGTAATAATAACTTGTTTGGATGTAAATTTTTATAGGTCTTAGACGATAACTCATTTGGATATAAATTTTTGTAGAAAAATTATAATTAATAACTTATTTTGAAAATGAGTGGTTTTGAAATAAAGAGTTATTTTGAGTAATTAAAAATGGATAATTATTTTAAGAATCACATAACTCAATTGAATGTTATTTTTTGAGAAATTATAAATGTTCATTTGTAACCCCTCTACAAAACCAAAAATCAAACACCCCATACAAGATAAGGTCAAATCTACTTTTGATCGGCTCTCGAGGAAAAATAATAAGCAATCATCTGAGATGTTTTAATTTTTTTTAATGGTAGTAATCAATATAATGGTAGTAATCAAAATAATAGTAGTATACATCAAGAAAAGATCTCCTAGGCTTTTTAAATTTTTTTTTAATGGTAGTAATCAATATAATGGTAGTAATCAAAATCAGAAAATAAACCGTGTGTATTCTATTCTGTAACAGTCACAAGCAGGCTTCTAAAAAAAATCCTGAAGTTTTCAAAAAAAAAAAAAAAACCTGAAAAAAATGGTCATATATCTTTGTTACACATCCGAGAGAAACCAAAAAACAAACAGTCATTATATTCTAACTATGACCCAAATTTGCAAGGGGGCTGGGAAGTTGTTAAAGGATCAGTACCAATGACTGTCTCTATATTCTTGTAAGTTGTAACCACCAGCTAAAACAAAAACTTAGGTACCCAAGAAAACAAAATCTTGCCAAAGGAACTCATCCCCATAGCCTACTGATAAAGCCCTTTCTGTCCTTTTTCATCCTATTCTCAAGAGATGGGAAGTCGATGAAGTTAAAAGCAAGGTCCAGAACAATGGGATTCCGGGGGATTGCCTGAAACGCGGGAGGAAAGGCTTCAATGCGTGGAGCACTCTTGGTACCCGAATCGCCAATTGCAGACTCATAGTTGTCGAGGCTCTGAATGAGGTATTTGACCGCCTGTAACATAATATTTAAGATGGATTTGATAGATGTTAGCATCCACAGGAGAATGTAAACTAATATTAGTACATGTGCTCGTAAAAACATGGCTTTCCTTTCCCAACAAAAAAGAAACTTGGCTTGCCTAGGAAGAAATAAGAATTTGGTGTGTATCTATACACAAAAAACCAATGAGATTTACACAGGTCAATCGGGTCCAAGGTTTGGGACAGGCGCGGATGCCCCGGGTATAGTGGAGCAAAGCTCCAATTTACCGGTTTCAAAAACAAAAAGATTTACACAGGTCAATCGTTTAGGATAATGGTCATTGAATCCAGAGGAGCAGACCAAGCAGTTCAAGTTCATTCAGTCTGGTTCCAGGTTAAGAAGAAAAAGACAAACACAATAAACGTAAACAGTACCTTCTTCTCTGCTCCAGTCAATGACATGTTGGAGATCTTCTTCGACAGATTCTCTGGAGCCTTCACTTCCTCAATAATTCCAGTTGCATGCTCTATACAACTGTTAGCTCTGCATTCTTCAATCAATGTCTCCAACTCTTCGATCGTCTTCTGTTGCAAAATTTTAAGCAGAAGTTATTTCACTATGCAGACCAAAAATGCTTGTTTGGAAACCTACATTTAAAATAGCTTCACAAAAAATCTAATTTTAGTCAGGTAATGCTACTGACATTGTGCACCTAAAATCACAATTTTTAAGTCTGGTCTTTATAAACTAAGAAAATTTATGTTTCACTGAAAATTTATGTTCTTTTTGAAAAAGGCTTAAAACAATTTCAGAACCTCAACAAAGATTATAAAATATTCCTCAGAGGGAAGTGATGTTCCAGTTCCACCAACAGACTATTGCGACAAGTTTTTTTGTTGGGGAGAAAACAAATTTCAGCAGTGGAAACTACCAAAGATAGTGTAACAGCCCATGATACAAGTAGTTAGACGGTCTGAGTTCTGAGTCGTGACTATTTTCCTACTGGAATTCAATTTTATTGGGAGAAATCATCAATCAACACGAAAGCTTAAACTAGTGGTAAATTTTATTATATCAACCCACAATTCTATCAGAGTTATTCTACATGACACATACCGGATCACTGATATCTGCCGTATGGAGTTTTTGTAAGGCATCTTCAACAAGGGAGCGAGCATGGCAGTATAGTACATAAGCTTCTGCTCTTTTCCCAGCCAGACTGTATGACTTTGCCAAATAAAAGCACCTGAAAATATTGAGGATCCATTATTTAGTAATTTACAGCAAATTAGTGCCAAGAAACATCAATTAATCCACACTCGAGTAAAAATTATATTAAGAACCAATGACAAAAATAAGAAGCGGTCGGAGATTAAATATTCAAAAAAAAAGATCGTAGAGAAGGAAATAAGATTGCATGCTGTTAACAAAAAAATACATAAAAATAACTTTACATTACAGGAACAATTGAAACTCAATCAACTCAACTTCATACATAAATGCAAAATGTGGGCATACAATGATAGTAACAAAAATAAATTATGTTTCAAAATAAGCACTTTGGCACACTTTTGGAAACGAGAAGTGTGAATTAAACTGGTTTGTGGGCATACTAATGATAGTAACAAAAATAAATTAAAAAACCTATCCTCAAAACGAAAATAGGCCAATATGAGACTGCAAAGTGATGTAGCAACATGCATCAACGTTACATAAAACCAACTGGGCCAGGTAAAATAGAAAACCAGAGAATGTAAAGCCAGACAGGGTGCAGGATACAGCTAAAATCAAGGAGTTATAAAGTCAAAGAAAATGGTTGAGAATCTAGCGCATTAGTAAATTTTCAAGGATTAAAAAGAACAAACAGATTTCTGTGGTCGAAAAAAGAACAGGTAATCTAGAATGCAAATTGATTGGTTATCAATGTAAATATGGAGGCTTTCTGATCAGTAAGAAAGATCAAGAACTCTAGAAAGAAACCTTTCTCCACGAAAAGCTTTACTTTTAAGAGAGCACTCTTCAGCACATGTCACTTCTTCCTCCTTCCTATCTCTTCCCGAACTGACTAAATCAGAAAGATCGGAAATATTCTGAAAACAAAAAATAATTATAAATACAATGATAGTTAGTCAAATACTAAAAACGATACAAGAATACAAAAAGATGCTTACTTGTAATAAGAGATCGTACAAGCGAACAAGTTCCTCTGGCTTGGTAACTTTCTCATTTTTTTCATCATGACGCCTAACAAGCTTGCTTTTTGCTATTTTTACCAATAACTGGTTGCGCTCAATTGTCCTTTGACCCAACACTGCACTAACAGCTTTATCAAGCCCACTCAAATCATCTTTGACATTTTCAGCATTTCCAGCACTGACCTAAACAAACAAAGCAACTGGTGGCGTAAGTCTGGAAGATCAAAGAAGTAGAGATGCAAAGTCAAGGAATCCAGAAAAGGCTAATGTCAATCTTCTACATACCAAGTCACTACGAATCGAGCTCCTTGCCTCATGGTATGCCGCAAAGATCTTATCAAAAATAGACAATTTTTTTTCTGCTGGAAGTGAATCTGCTGAACCTTGCAAGTCCTTTTCTAATTCCCGAGCTGGATAATTACATGCAGACATAATTAGGAATTTTGGATGACAAAAGTGCAAATATGAACCTGATAGTAAGGGCATGCCTTTAACAGATTCTGTTATACCCTCAAACATTTATAGAACGTATTCGAGAAAAGGTAAGGAGGAAAAGGCTGAGGAACGTGTGGATATGAACTGGTCCCC
>JBBMEF010077169.1:0-10067 GCA_037832685.1 Sicyos baderoa | reverse complement strand
TACACGAACGTGTATACTTGCACGTCTTGTTAATAGTTTCCCACGAAGTGCACCCTATCGACTTCGTCAACGACGAAATTCCATCACATATCATTTGCTAACCCATCTATCAAGATAACCTTATTTCGCTTCGCTGTGTGTTACTATTTTTACAACAATACGCAAAGCTTGTTCTTAAGGGTAAATCTACGGGCAATGTAAGGCACGTTGTAGTGAAGTGCTCTAGAAGGAGACTTGGTTAAAGTTTAGTATGTCCTAATTTTCTCATCACAACTTATCTTGTTTTAAAATTGGATTGTAATGCAAACTTCTAATGCAGGTGAGTAGATCTTATAATGTCGTTTATTAATTAAGCATGTGTCGGCTAGCTATCCACATGTGTTAGCCTCCAACAAACTCTAAAGAGAAAACTGGCAGAAGACCTGGTAGCTGGTTACGTTTAGTTTAGTGCAAAGTCTTTTTCATCATTAAAATGGGTTAAGGTTAAACACGCTAACGCATACGAAGCCAACAAAGTACAATCTCCAATCATATTAATGTAATAAATATTAAATAGGCAAAATAAGCAATAAAAGTATCATTATTAGTCTTATATTCATGGTTGATATAGAATATGTGAACTCCAAAATATAACATCAAATAAAAATGAAATGATGTTGTTTTTTGTTGTAGGAGGAGGAGAAATTAGTTTAGGGAAGGGTAATTAAAAAAAAAAAGAGAGAGAGAGAGAGAGAGAGTAGATGGTTGGTTAGAGAGAGCGGTAGAGACGAGAAATTGAGTGGTTAAAAAGTGGCGCTGATTTTGCACCGCAAACCATATTGTGGAATTACTACGTACATACGCATCGCGCATTCTGGTAAACGCAACAGATCCCCAATTATGTTGTAACAGAACCAAAAGAGAAAGAGAAAAAGAATAAGAATAATGCGATTGGAAATCTGCGGTGGAATCGAAAATAATCAAATTATTATCATTATTATTAGATCCGAAGAAGGATGATTAATAATAGTATTGCTTGGGAAGAATGGGGAGGGTGAAGCTGAAGATCAAGAGGCTCGACAACACGAACGGGCGCCAAGCGACTTTCGCCAAACGAAAGCACGGCATCATGAAGAAGGCCAATGAGCTATCCATTTTATGCGATATCGATATCATTCTTCTCATGTTTTCGCCCACCGGAAAGCCTTCCCTCTGCTCCGGAAAGCGCAGGTTCATTTCCTTTCCTTTCCTTTCCTTTTTCATCCATTTCCAATGTATGTATAATCTTCTCCATTTTCTCCTCCAGCATTGAAGAAGTGATCGCTAAGTTTGCTCAACAAACTCCCCAAGAACGAGCAAAAAAGTACGTTTTCAATTTTACATTCTTTTATTCACCATGCATGCATCTTGCATATCTCAAACTACCATAACCATTACATTTTTTTTTTTTTTTTGTCTCTTTCATTCTATCGAATATCTTTTCTCAATATCGCTAAAATATATATCTATTCATCCGAATACCAATATACTATTCCGAAATACATCATCCCTCTTTGACCACTTGATCCACCCCATGGAGATTAACCTTATTTATGAAAAATGTTGTTTTTTATTGATATAATAAAAATACTTAAAACTTAAATTGAAGATGAGAACAAAAAAAAATTAAAATAAATCAAATTCTGATTGAAATCAAAAAAGAAAACCGAATCAAAAGCAAACTAAATTAAATGAAAAACGTACAACAATTTTGTCATTTACCGGATATCAGTTTATATTTAATTGTTGAAAAAACGATGATATCGGTTCGATTATCGGTTTGGCACATAATCAAACTCATAATCTGACTTAGATACTCACTAAGGAAAAATATAATTTTCATTAATTATACATTTACCTTAATTTACAATATATTATATATACATATTTAAATTTAACAAATGTAAACAACCTTACAATTTGAAATACTATATTCATGGGTGTTTATTTTTTCATTAATGTAATTCTACTGTTAAATTTTTTTATTTCAAATCTAGGTACATTGAGAGTTATGTCACGTCACGTTATTGTGAGTAATTAACTCAAAACAGAATGATCCTCAACGAATATAATTGTATAAAAAAGTACATAATGGTAAAAAAAAGTATTTTATCTTTAACAACCGAAAGATTATGGATTCAGTCTATCATTACTACTTAGCTAGAAATTAATCTCCTACAATCAAATATTATTGGTTAAGCGGTTGATTTTGTCCGGTAAAAATATCGTTAGTGTAAAAAGTTGAGAATTCATTTTTTATGAATTATTTTGACACCTAAATATATTATTTCTGGAGTAAAATTGTTAGGTTTAAAAGCTTAAGAATTCACATTAACCAAAAAAAGGTAATTTCCTTGTAACAAAATCGTATAATAAGAGACCTTAATTTATCTAGAGTAATACTTAGGTAAAGAGATTGTTAGAGTATATAGCTAATATATAATAGAGCAAAACTCCCCTACGTATGTATGTGTAGGGAGACCTACATTTTGGGATGTGGCACCATGCTGCCACAAAAAAATTATTTTATAAGAAAAGTATTTTATAAAGTATATATATTTTAAATAGTTTTGGTATGTTTGATATTTCCATCCTTTTCTTTCCCTCGCTGTATCCAAACAAAAGAAGGAAATATACAATTTAGTGTTGGTTAAATAATTTTTCAAGTATTATTATTCCCATTTGAACAATATGAAAAATACATATTATAGATGGGATTGGTAATTCGAAACTGACATGTGTGATCTCACTGCTTGGATCAGGAAATTGGACAGCCTTGAAGTAAGTAATAATTTCACAAATCCATATGTTTTTGTTGTACATAAAATGAAAATTTGTTTCATAGTTTGTTTCTTTAATTGTTGTAGACATTAAGGAAGACTTTTGAGAAATTGGACCATGATGTCAACATACAAGATTTTCTTGGAACAAGGTACTAAAATACACTCTGTTTCTCCTATAATGGACTTCATATTTGCTGAACATACAATGTTTTGATGTTTTTTGGTTTGTTTTTTTGGTTTTGTTTCAGTAGCCAAACGATTGAGGTACACAGCTTTGGACTAGCTTTATTTATTTGTTCCATTTGTTTGAACTCCATGTTGATGATGATGATGATCAATAATGCCAGGATTTGGCTGCCCAAGCTAAGTTATTAAGGACCCAACTTTCTAAAATGCACCAGAGATTAAGGTCAACAATACTCACTAATCTTTTTAATCTAGGAATTTGTTAACCCAACATTCTTTTGTTCCAAAGTTTTGTTTTTTTATCTTGTCTGCAGCTATTGGGGTAATGCTGATAAGATAAACAACGTGGATCATTTGACCCAGATGGAGGATTCGTTGAGAGAATCACTTAATCAAGTTCAAGCGCACAAGGTATTAATATCTATGACTATGATCACTACTTCGTGTTTATGTTACATTGTTGTTCCTTCGTGTTTAGGGTTCTGTATGCTTGAATCGTATACGAAAAGTTTCATTTATTTTGGCAGGAAAATCTTCATAAGCATCCTCCAGTACCATTAGAGTTCTCTAATCAGGTAAACAATGCCTTAACTAGTTATATATATATATATATATATATAAGAGTTCTAATCAATCTGCTTAAATTAGGAAGTTTTGTGCTTAAACTTATTCTTTCCCAATAATATCATGGTCACTTGTGGGAGAACATTAGGAATACATATAGTATCAGAAGCCAACAACTAAGGCTCCATTTTGTTTTTGAAAATAAAGCTTTTTTCCCAATTTTTCTCTTATAGTTATAGTCTCCCTACCTTGAACTTTTGAATTCTCTCAGTCAAAATTTGATTTTGGAAGTTACTTGTTTTAGTTTCTAAAATATGATGTTTTTTTTTTTTTTTGAAACATGTGTATTATGTACAATCCATATGTGAAACTTGTATTTATAAGCTTAATTTTAAAAAATCAAATGTTTTTCAAACGGGATTAATATGTTTGAATTTGGTGGTACTTCATTTCGCTACTTCAAAGTTTTAGTAAAATTCTACTTTGATTGCAGATGCAGGATGGACTGCTAGCTTTTGATTTGAGTGTTGAACAACAGCTTCAACAACTCCAACACTTATCTTGGATTCCCAGTGATAATCAACATATGGTTTTACAAGATGATCCAAACTTCCTTCCCCACAGGTAAGTTTGAAATCAACTATGAGTATGGCTGGCTACATGAACTAGTATTAAACATATTAAGTTTTCTTTGTTAGGGATGTGGAGTGCTCTGCAAGTTCCTCCTTCGCTAGTTACCCCGGTTATTTCGGCACGGGTAGAAGTCCGGAGATTTCTAATTCTGGACAAGAAAATGGCATCCTCCCTGAACTAAGCAAAACAGAACCTCTAAGGCCCCAGCAAGGAGGACCAAATTCCTACATGTCTTATAATGTCAACTATTTTAATGACCCCAGATACCTACCAACAGCAGAGATGAACCTGCCAGTAAATCCTGTAGATTATCGTGTTAATGAGAACTACGACGACGCCACGCAACTCAATTGGGCTTCTTCTTCTGTCCCCTGTGCCGTTTCAATGTTGGAAGACGATCGCTTATTTCAACAAGTAAGTTTACCTTTGATGACTGCTTTTTGTCATCACAGTGTTTTGGTGTATGATAGAGATTGATACACTGCCTGCCTGCCTGCTTGTTGTTCACTGATAGATTTCAACTTTGTCAAAAGCTAACTTTGCATTTCTTGGAACAACTAACTGAAACTTATATGTTGCACAATCCATACAGTTATAGCAATGCTGGAAAAGTTGATTGTGGACTTGACAGGTCAAGGATGATTTTGAACTACGCTTCGACTCTTGTTCCGTCCAAATTCATCTATACCAAGCAACCATTGCATACAGCAAGAAGCCAATAGCCTAATATACACATCAATTCCAGAACTACCCTATCAAGGCTGTCACCGAGCGGGCGAAGGAGCCTCGGTGCTTACTCTCCATGAAATTAAGTTTCAAGGAGTAGTTTTTGCTTTATCCTTGTCTGTCTTTGGGCAGGTAAGATACTGCCTTTTATTTGCTCCCGCTGCCATGGAGCTGTAAATAATCATAGCAACAATAGCATACAAGTTATAGTTAAATGTCTTCTTCAGTTCTTTAGTTGGCTGATACAAATCCAACATGTTTATTAACTTATCCGTCCTATGCGACGAAGGCTATGAATAAAAAGCAAACTATTTTCTTTTTTGTTTTGGCTCTCACGAGTGTATGTACGAACTTTGCAGACGATTTATGTTGATGATATCATTTCAGAAGTTGTCTTCACAACTTTAAACATTGATCCCTTGTTTAAAAATTCATTTTACAGTTGGATTAGAACTTCTAGCTTTAATATGTACAAAGACCTTCAACCAACCCTCTGAACTCCATGAACATGATGGATTAGAATAATAATACAAGTTCTATCACCAAAAGATTCAGTCCATCTCCCAAGGCTTGGATTTTAAGCTGTTGGGTTTGGAGTTTAATAACCTAATGGTCTTTTACTTTGCAAATCACTGGTTTTTTTCCTAGGCGTGTAAAAAACCGAACCGAGTCCGTCTGGTTTTTACATCTGATCAGACCAAACCGACTTGGTTGAGAGTAAACTTATCATTTTGGGGCAGTTGGTGGAGAAAGAATAACAGAGGAAGGCAGTCCCACAATTAATACAAAAATAGAGAAACATAAGACAAATAAATAAAAGTCTGCATCTTTCATTACTTGAGGAAGCTGAAAATTTACACTTTCAGCAACCAATAATACAACAAAATACAAGTAGCCTAGCAGAAAGCTGATTAATGATTACAATAATAAACTCAGAATGGGAACTAAAATGAAGGCGGGTGGTTAAAGCCCACCTCTGCCAACTTTTGCTTTACAGCAAAAGTTAGGGTAAAAAATTACCATAAGTAGCCAGTAGAGCACTCATTCAGTGCTACAATTTGAATCAAAATGATGGAAAAGAGCCTCCCAAAACAAGCCCTTTCCTCATTTCTTGACTCAAACACTCACATAGTGTATACTATATATATATATATCTAATACTCTAGTCTAGTATACTTTCACATAAACAAAAATAGAGAAGAAAAAAAATAAAGTCACAGTAGATCTTCTTTGTTACTCTGCATAACCATAAAGCTTATTTTAGCTAGAATTGAGCACCATTGTAAGTCTGTCCGAAGGACCAGCCGGCAGGGACAGCGTTGTTGGAAATGACGGTGCGGCCGTCGCTGGTGGTTACCTTAAAGGAGAGGCTTTGGCCATTGAGGTAGCTGTTGCTCTGCCAGTTCTGTCCCCAGTTCCTAGACATTGCTTGCCAACCAGTTCTTGAACCTTTGATGGAAACTGCATGAACATCACCAGCACCACCCACGTTTGTGATGAGAACCAGGTTGAAGTAGGAGTGTCCATTGATTGTGAACCTTATGCCTCCCCTTCTTCTGCAGGGTACCCTACAACAACAAACACAAACCCCACAAAAACTTGCTAAGTTAATTGGCTCTTGTGAAACACATTCCCCCCTGCACTTTCAACACTGTTTTAGTTGCTTGCTTACCTTCTGTAGGCAACAGGTACAATTCCTGCTTTGTACTGAGCTATGTGTTGGAAGATAGGCTGAGAGAGATCAAAGTGCTGATATGGAGGGTTGCACCAGCCTCCATTACTGTTTGGAGGGCAGAAATTGGTGGCTGTGACCACAATGGAGCCTGGCAGGCACCATTTAGGGTCACTGGCACACTTAATCTCATAGCAAGATCCACAGCTCAATCCATTGTTGAACAGAGCTGTACTGAGAGCAGCAGTGTTGGTTCCATACCCTTGGCTGTATAAATTGCCATACCCACAAGCCCCACCTGCACAATTCCATCAAAAACCACAAAATTTCAGCCATAATTCACATTGCCTGCCAACTGTTTGTAAAAATTCCTCAAAGAGCTGATTAAGTAAATGGGGCTGTTTTGGTGCATACCCATCGTCCCAGATGCATCGCTCCCTCCATAGAACGTGGCGTGAGCGCCACCCCACCCTCCACCTCCATAGGCATCAACAGAGGACACTATGGCATACAAACCTGCCAAAAACAAAAGGACAGAACCCATTCCTGCAAAATGAAAACAAAAACAAAAAAGTTCAAACTTTCTTTCCCATTTTCAAACAAACATTTTTGCACAATGTGTGTGTGAAAGAGAGAGAGAGAGAAGACAAGATGATTACCAGAAGAGAAGAAGTGAAAAAAAAAGTGTAGTGAAAGGAGAGAGAATGTGAGGCAGAAGTGAGAAAAATTAGGAGAGTTTAGAAGACATTATATAGAATTCTTTAGGCTGAGAAGCAGGAAAGGTTGTGTAAAAGTGTTTAGACAATAGTTGAGTTATTATTAATTAAATGGTTATTATAACAGCAAAGATTATTAAAAATATAAATTTTGATAATTTGTATTCCAAGTAGAATAATGCAATACAAATATTTGCATGCTGCTTCAGTCTTTTTTTCTTTTTAAAAAAATATTAATTATTTATCAAAGTTTAAAATAAAATCAATAGTCTAGATTATGTCACATGAATACCTACATCCAAATATTTTTTATAATACAATACATAGTTTTATTATAACAAGTTCAAAATGTTGTAGACTAACGCACCAATTAATATAATCGGTGGTCCAAACATAAATTAGATTATCGAAACTCAACCTAACTAACCTTTAAAAGTCGGTTATATGTTTTTAGCATTAAAGGGTGGTTAGAAGGAACAAAACGTGTGGTTTTGGAGGTTTGCTAGTGAGATATCCAAGTGGGGCAAAGAGGTTTGTGCTCTATTGGCTAATCAATTTCCATAGCCATGTGCAACCAAGTAGCATCCTACCTTTGGCCTTTGCCCCTATCTATCTCATTTTCTTTCTTTCTTTTTCCTTTTTTTTAATTGTTTATTTCTTCAAAATGTCTACTCCACACATTTCTAAACTATGGCTTTATGCCTTCCATTTCAATCTTTTTAGACATGAAAAGAGAATAAATTAGTTACATTCTATATAGTTCGGTTTTTTTTTTCGATGTCAAAAATAAAAAGAAGAGAGGATTCAACCTTACAACCGGCCTATAGAAGAAAGATTAGTACTTTATCATTCATCAATCGATATTAAAGTTAGAGTTTAATTCGACTTTATTTTGACTAAATATTTTAGATTGAATTATAAGCTTTAAATTTAAGGGTTTAACTTTCAAAAAGTAATTAATAAGTTTTTAAACTATAAAAATGTGTAATAAGTCCTTCAATGTTTGACTTTAAAAGCCCATGTTCAGATACTATTTAACACCAAAACTTAAGTTTACTATAATAGTTAAATGCAAAATTAAGCTTCCAAGTCCAACATTGTTTAAAATTAAATAATAATAAAAGAAAAAGAAAAAAAACAACGTACTAGACACACAACATTGAGCATTTATGATAATTTAGGACCAACCCTATTATCCAAAGTAATAATGTTGTTAGAAATAGAATCCAACATGGTGAGATTTGAAATTGATGAGATTCTTACAGCAAATGCATTATTTTTTTTTCCAACAATAATGTTGTGGTTGACGTATTAAATATTTAAATTAACTTGATTTGAAAAATGTATTTAAAAAGATAAAATAAAAGTGGAGCCCGCATATAAGAGCTGAACAAATTCAAATAAGAGGTGGGTCCCCCTCTCCTATATATATCAAATTTCAAAGAATTAAATATAAATATATAAAAATATATTTCTTTTCAAAAAGAGCATAGAACGTGGCTGATGACATATTTTAGCTGTCTTATACCAACCTTCCAATTTCCAACTAAAGAACCCTATCATAATGCACCACATAGCTAGTTTTCCACATTCTTTTTCCTTTTATAAATCTTATTTACGTGTGGTTCTTCTTATCAAATTTTTTTTTTTACTCCTTTGTATCAATTTATTCAAGTATTACATTGACTAGAAAAGGAAAGAATCAGTTTTTTTTAAGAAAAATATTAAAAGAACCATAGTGTATAAATAAATGGCACTACGTCATATTTGATAGTAATTAGGATCTATACTTGTTTTTTAAAAAAGAAAAAAAAAAGTCTATACTTAATTCAAATGCAACTCAACAATATAGTTATGTGGATCTTTTGGGGAAAAGAATTACTCTTAAATTTTATATAAATTAACTTAAGATTTTCTGTTAATTCAACAACATATTACTAGTAAAAATTGGGTCATTTATGATCGGCTAGAAATTTTTTTAAAAAAAACACGGAGACATTTATGACCGGCATGAAGAAAGATGACCGGCAAACCTTCACCGGTCATCAATATACATTGATGATCGGCTCATAGATGACCGGCGGCCGGTCATCAATGAAAATTTCTCATTGATGACCGACCGCCGGTCATAGATGAGAGAATAAAAATTCCGCAAACAGATTTTCCCCCTCATTTCACGCGATTTTCCCGAGCCCTAAACCCCGAACTCCCGACCTCTTCGACCTTCGACCTCCGACCTCTTCAACCTCCGACCTCGCAGACCACCGCGACTCCGGTCACCGTCGTTCTTCCTCCTTCATTCGCGCTCAATCCATCACTCAAACCGTAAGGTATACTTCAATATAACGCTCCCTCTCTTATTTCAGTTTAATTTGCTACTGTTGCTTGAATATATGCACACTAATTTGCTACTGGTTTTCTGGTTTTCTCTATGGAAAACTATTATTTCACCCCTCCACGATTTACCACATTTAATTTCATCTCTTCAGTTGGAGGTATGGTGTAAACTCTCTTGAATTTCATTTCTATTTCCACCTTTCTCTTCTCTTAGATTCTCATACTCTTCCCTTTTTCAGGAGAAAAAAATAGTGGCAGAGATAAAACAAACTGCTAAAATTGGGAATGAGGCAAGTTAACTTTCTTATATCTACTGGTATATATAGCTTATTAGCTTCAACTACTTACCCCTTTCCATTTCTGCCAACCATGTTACTCTTATTTTTGGATATTCATTATTTCTAAGCTTCAAATTAGCAACAGATCATCCTG
>JBBMEF010077158.1:0-10067 GCA_037832685.1 Sicyos baderoa | reverse complement strand
TGTTTGGTAACAAGTCCTTACAAGAGAAGACCTGTTTGGTTGTTGATCAAACATCCTTTTGTTTGCCTTTGAAGAACCCATATGTTAAATGAAGTAGTAATATTTTCAGAGTTTGAGTTAATGAATTTATGTAACTTTTTTGTGGTAGATGTTTTGTAAATCTTATCCAATATTTCTATCTTTTTTAATTAATACAATAACACTTTCTAGAATATTAGAGACTTGAATATGTAATCTTTTAATTATTATATTTTATTGGTATTTTTATATATATTTTTGGTATGAACGTTTAAAACGACGAGCGGACCAAATCCAGGCATCTTACAAAAGTTAATTTCATTTCCTGATTGTCAACGGGAATACTATTTTATTTTCTCAGCAAACGAGGGTAATTAATTAATTAATATATATTTATTGAAAAAATATGCTAAAATATATATTTAATTCTCCATCAATAAGCTTCAAAATTGTTTTTAAAGTTCATTACACAAAAGAGGTTTTTGCAGCAATAGACCAAATTGATAAAATATTTATAACACTCGGCAAATTTGAAAAAAATTTAGTAATCATAGTCAAATGTACGGTAATACTTTTTATATTTAATAACTAATACATAATACAGTATAATGAGTATTATTTATATTGTATATTTAACTATAAATACTAAATATTTTCAAATTGGCTAAATTTGTAATAATTTTGTAAAATTAAACTATTCAGTTCAATTTCCTTTAAATAAATTCTCACCGTATTGACTTTGTTATTGAAGTTTTCTGACATATCAACACATTAAATTAGTTACCAAGAATCCAATCGACTAAAATTGAAAAGCAAATCAACGTCAGTTCAAAAGTTAGGTGGTTTTTTTTTTTGCTCTCAAAAGTTGGGTGGTTAATTATATTAGAAAATATGGAATTCCACCTCATAACCAACCGGTAATGAGGGGAGTATTTCAAATATGTTATAAATGAGTTGGAGAATGCTCACCTAATATTTCAGAGTTGTTTGCAACCAAAGCGATTAATTATATATAAGTAGGCTTTGCGATATTAATCAAAGTCAAATCAGCTCTTTAGAGCATGTTGAGAAAGAATCAAATACAGTATTCCAACTTTAAAAATAACGCTTAAAGAATAAATTTGGCATTTTAGAGTTTGGAAAAAGGTTAAAATTTTAATTTAGCTCCTTATTTTTTAAATTAAAATTTAATTTTTATATTTAAAAAAATTAAAATTTAATCTTTATAATGGATGATAGACTAAGTAGGTGAAGGTGATTATTTAAGTGTGAATAATATGATTTTCTTATATAAACTTACGTTTGACTCATATTGTTATTATTCATACTAAATAACTAACTTAAAATAATTTAATTCGTCAACTATTATAAATTAGGATGTGTATTTTTATGGTTTATTGAATTACTTGAGTATTTAAAATCATAAATTTATTCAGACCAACTAATTAAATTCAAAATCTTGAAACTATATGCGATGAAATTTATAATTTAATTTTCATTTTTTTTATCTCCCTTGTGACGGAATTATATGGTGGCGCCAAAATGAACACATATACAAGTAAATGGCCAAAAATAAACCCATAAAGTCTGAATAAATGATGAAACTATGTAAAAAAAAGAAAGAAACAAAATGGTATTTGTAAAAATTATATTGGATAGTTCAATTTTACCAAATAATTATAGATCTAGGCAAATTTGAAAATATTTAGTATCCATAGTCAAATATATAATATAAATAATACTCATCATACTGTATTATGTATTAGTTATTCAATATAAAAAGTATTATTTTATACCGTATATTTAATTATGATTGTTAATTTTTTTCAAATTTTTCTAGTGTTGTAAATATTTTATCAATTTAGTTTATTCGTGCAAAAACCCATTTGTAATAATAGTATTTCATATCACAGAAAGTAAAAAACTTTTTTTTCTTCTTACAACCGAGAAATTAAACTTGCTTAACAAAAGCAAGAAAACAAGGATTTTATTTTCTCAATGAATATTAATCTAAATATTTAGAGACACTCATCTTTTCTTCTAGTGCCCGTCACGTTCTTCTTATCCATCTCTCCTTGAGTCAATCGATTAAATTATTATGTCCCATATTGGCCCTTCTTTGTGTAGGTTACTCACAAGATCCAATTGATTTTAACATAATTTAATACACTGTATGAGATGAAGGAAACTGGCATGCTTTTGAGATGTCATGTCTGAAAACAAGGTCATGCCAAGCTTACTGTCTTTAAGCTCGTTGTTCCTCTTGTCAACAAACTCCTTTGTCCTACAGAAGATGTTAAACCTTTGCAACGTTTCTTCATCGCTCTTATAATTCCTATCGTTCTTAACAATCCATGACTTGAACAACCTCCAATTCTTCCGCGCGCCATCAATATCAATGTCACTGTATTCATGACGGACAACAAGCCGCCATGAATACCTTTTTATGCCGATATTTGTCCGCCATTGATACCCGATTTTCTACTAGTGAAATCACTTAAATCCCCACTATCTATCAACATATTAATTATATTTTAAAAACCCTACAAACTAAACATAACGATAAACCTATGACCTTCGGTTTGTCTTTCGTTGTGTTTTCAATTTCAATTTTCAATATCAAGAACGTTGAAACGTCATCTAGATTGTGCAACTAGAAGGTTATTATGAAGAAATAAAAAAGAAGACGCAAAATAGGGAAACTTAAGCGAATACAAAATGAAATGACGGTTTATTTTTTTTCGTAAAATATTGTTTGACGAAAATAGGGAAAATTAAGAGAAAACAAAATGAGATGACTGTTTATTTTGTTCGTAAAATATAATCTTTAATTAGTAATAAATGCACGCGAATTTGAGGGGTTGTGAGTATGAAATGTGGTACAATTAATGCCTCCAAATTCGCACGTAATTGATTGGGATGTGAAACAATTTCGTTTTTCTGAATAATTTCATATATGTTCTACCAATACCTCTAGATCATTAGGTGTATATTGATACCGCTTGAGCTATTTCTCGATTGGCAAATTAGTTCGAATATATTCAATCCAATTTGTGTGTAAATTATTAATGAAAATTGGAAAACATTATTCAAAATATATAATGATTCAATGAAGGCTGAATTAGTTTGTTTATAAATCTAAGTTTAATGTTCGAGCTTACTAGATATTATATTTTTATTTATTTATTTTTTATTGCTTAAAAAAAGATACTTGTTTCACATTTTTTAAATCTAAAATTATTATTATTATTTTTAGTTTAAATTGGGGAAGAGAAAATACAAATACTCATTCCATAGACCAAACATTAAAATTTAGAGTGAAAATTGATTAATATCAAATCAGACCACCACTCAAAATTCAATTGGGTTATCAAATATATATATATATTTTTATTATAAAAAACAAATATAAAAAACCGTAAATGGGGCATATAAAAAAATTTAATTATTATTTTTTCTATAAATTGTGGAGGGGGGAGAAAATACAAATAAACATTCCATGGATCAAACATTTAAACTTGGAGTAAATAAATGGGGCATATAAAACCATAAATGAAATAATGGCTAACTTTATCATTGTGCCACTAACCTAGAATTCGTGATGCTGTAGTTGAACTCCTTTACAATTAAACAATAAAATCACTATGCTACTAACCTTTTCAGTACTACACATTAGTATATAAACAATTGAGTTATGCACTTCAAAATTTTAATGCTTGATTCTTTATTGAGGATTTTTTTTTTTTATCATGTCTACCTCATTAAGAAAATTAATTACAAGAATGTCTATGCTTATAAAACTAGCAAAATTACCCAAGAAATTAAAAAAGTTCATAAATTAAAATAAATATTAAAATACACAGAAATTTATACTAAAAAAAACTATTTCGGTTTAATCTTTATTCTAAAAGGAAATTGTAAAAGTTTTTTAAAAATCTGATCTTTTAAAACACCCCGATTTCATCAAATGGATTCCGTAAAAGACAATAAATTTTTAGATCTTTAGCACTAACAAACATAGATTTAGACCTCCGACCTCAAAGATGGGTTAAAAATGAGTTATTAGTAGTTTTTTTTTTGCACAAATTTACTAGTAAGTTAGTTTGAAATAAAGAAAAGGTTGAATTATAGAAAATGCTCATAAACTATGAGGATTGTGTCATAAACTAAAAAATATATATCTCTAAATTTTGAAAAGTTTCAAAATTACACTTAACTTTAATCAAAGTTTCAAAAGTGTTTTTATCGTTAAAATCAGATGAAAATCATCCATGTATAGTTTCAAAATACCTTTAAAGTTTCAAAATGTTTCAAAATACCCTTGCCTTCGAAATACATTAAAAAAAACAAGGAAAATGTTAAGATTTGTTTCAATAATACTATAGATATTTTATTATGTGTATTTCTAGCTTATTAATTATTTATTTTCTAACTTTTAAAAATAAGTTTTTATTTTCATTTTTAAAAAAGTTGAATAAATCCAGAATAAAAAGTAAAATACTAATAAAATGTAATCTTTGATAAAATATGATTTTTTTAATATTGTTTGAATTGGGATATTCGTCACAATTCAAGTATAAACAATAATTTATAAGTTATAAATACACACAGTAAAATATCTATTGTATTATTGAAACAAAACTTTAACATTTTCCTCATTTTGTATTTTCAGGGCAAGAGTATTTTTTTAAAAATATTTTGAAAGTTTAGAGATATTTTTCAAACATTTTGAAAGTTCATAGGTATTTTTGAAACCAAACTTGATGGTTTCCATCAAACTTGAAGGCATTTTTTAAATTTTTGTTAAAATTCAAAGGTAATTATAACTTTTCAAAGTGTGAAAGTATTTTTGACCCAACCTCCATATTATAGGGTTATTTTCTATAATTTAACCTTAAAAAATGCAGATTAATTTATCACCATAAAAATTATGCTTTGCCAATGTTGGTTTCTACTTATTAAGAGAAATATTTAGGTCATATTCGGGCATGAACTAAATATTAATAGCCACAATTATGGCCTACTGTTTTTTTTCTATCTTTTTAACTTTTAAGACTTAAAATAAAATAAAATGTGATGTATTTTGATGGACATGTGTGTTTTAAAAAAAAACACTTCAAAAAGGTCCGATAATGACCCTTCAAATCTCTGCTCCACTCCTAAAATCTTGCACCTAAATCCAAAGATATTTCACTTTTTGATTCGGTTCATAAATTAAAATTGATTTGATTTGGGCTCCGGTCAACAACGAGGCTGGCTGGCATCAACATGTCAGTGCTGCAGGGAAGGACAGAGTGCAAATGGGTTGTCTTATCAGAAGGTAATTGGACCGGTGGGCCTGGTTAGCTACTCTAAGTGAACCGGCGGTCTGGTTCATACTCCATTTTGTCGGTTCGTTTAAACTGGTCGATTTTTCTGTTTGGCTGGGTGTTTCTTATTCTTGCCTCCCTTGGGGCATGATTGGTGCACGGATTATGATTATGTTAGTCAGTATTAAGTTAAGTTGCAGTATTAAGTTAATTTGTGTTTGATGGACATATTAAGTTAAGCTAGATTAAGTTAAACTAATTGTTGTTTGGTGCAGGGATTAACTTAAACTGAGTTTTTATTTATCATTTTTCTAACATTTTTTTGTATATCTACTCTTCAAAAATAAAATCTTAACAATATATAAATGAAAAGGTTACATTCATTTCAAATAGTAACAACATAACATTCATTTTGTAAATATGTTTGATTATTTATTTCAATTTTAATTCAATATCTATATTTAAATTTAAAAACAATAAAACAAGTTTATACAAGGTGGACCGCATGAAATATCTAATATGTCATGTTTTTTTTAACACTTATTTAGTATTACTTTTTTTTTTAAAAAAAAAAAATTGGTTTTAGTCTCACTTTTAGCTTTTATAATAATCTAGAGTTAAAGAGCCATTAATCTTTAAAAATAAACACATTAATTATATGTCAACAAATATTCTTATAAATAAAAATATTATAAGGTAATTTAATTAATAATTTAGTTATTTTATATATTTTAAATAAGTTATAAATTTTATCACATAAATTATATTGTTATGAAGCAACAATTGATAACTCTCAAGAATTGAGAGTTAAAGTAAGTAAAATAGATATAAAGGTATCGAGAATCTGCTAATAATCATTAGAAGAGTAAAGAAAAACTTCGTTGCTAACATTTATATGTTCGCATATAACGAACTTCCTATAGTTTTATGAGTAGGAAGTCTTATAGAGTGTTTAGTATAACAAATAGCATAAAACATAGACAAAGAAGAATATTTGAAAGAATTTGATACTTGCTATTTCGTGTGCATCGAAATTATGTACGTCGACGAAATGAAGAACGAAGTCTCGACAACGCAGAGAATAAAGAACTTCGCATCCACGACGAAACCATCAAGTTAACAAAAGAACTCCGCGAAATTATCACAACGAAGTCAGACACAACGAAAAGCACAAGAAAAATATCTCGGCCAGAAACGCGTGGCATTCATCTAATTGAAGTCCGTTCAATCTCAACCGTTCGTTGTTGACAGTTCGTACGCACGATCACAAAAGATCGTGGAGAAGAAGCCGGAGCTGGATCGTGGGAGAGTCATGGAAGAGACACAACCGCCTCTTGTCGTCTGACTATAAAAGGAGGAGAAGTTATCCTTGTGAAGTTGTTGAATATTTTGGGAGAGAAAAGAGAATCGTCGAAACTCTCAAAGTCCGACCACCATTTACTGCTTTCTTACGAGCTTTTAAGTGTAATTTTGGTCGCCGGAGCTGTTTAGCCAGGCTTCGAAGTAACAATTTCCCGTTCGTTGTTTACGTTGTAGCAGACTTGTGACCGGAACTTCAACCGACATTTTATTCAGAAGGATTTATTCAGGCCTTTTCTAATCTTGGTTACTTTACTTTGTTTGTTTTACAATTCTAAATTTCTCCGCTATTTACGAAGTTTACATTATGTTTAATGTTAGTTATTTCATCGTTATTTATGTTCATATCAGCATGTTATGAGTAGCTAAATTTTATAGTTAGAGGGTCCAAGAGAAGTAGGAAAGTTCGTAAGAACGTAATAGTAACGAAATAGAAGCTTGATGTAGGGTGTATGTTTTCGCTCACCACGTTGAGAAACCAGTGAGTAGTCTTACTTGACTTCGAGAGGAGCAAGCGACGAACCCTTGTTAGCACTATCCTGATCGTAGGTTATAACGAACCCTCAGAAATAAGGTTCGCCTATGAGCACATCTTACATATTTAAAGTTGAGTTTGAGAGAACCGACTAAATACTCGAGAGAGTTTGAGAATCGGATGTGTGGCTCGTTACATTTCGCTGAATGCGAACCTCCTAACCCTTAATTCCTCTAACATCTTTTATCAATCATTACGCAACATAGTTTACTGTTAATCTACCAACACCCTTTTACAACAAACACATTCTTTGACTCTAGCACAAACACAATTGTTTACACTTAACGAAGTTTCATGTGGATTCGACTTGGACTTACTATAATTAAACTTGCTGCACGAACGTGTATACTTGAACGCTGAGATAATAGTTTCACACGAAGTGAGTTTCGTTACCTTCGTCAACGACGAAGTCGACATTTATCACAAATCCAATCATTTCAGAAGATAAATTTATTAGATAAATTGTGTGATTACTATTTTTATAACAACAATCAATTACCAATCGAAAATAGGGCAAAAAACATAAAAGAAAGAACACGTTAGGTTGTGTTCAAAAAATATATTGTTATGAAACAATAATCAACAACCAATCGAAGAATTGAAATTGTTAATTTGATCCATTACTTGTAAACTTATTCTATTTTTGGCTTACAAATTTTCAGTTACAATTTATGCACATGTTAGATTAAAATAAAATGTACACTAGAGACAAAATCCACTACAAAATCAACTCATCAAATTCGATTAAAGGTTCAAATAATACAACATAAAAGTTCATAGTAAATAAATACTTAAATAAAAAAAGTTCATAATAAAATAAAATATAATCAAAGTATCCTAACAAGTTGATAAACAATCTATAAGTTCATAGCAACCTCATAATAAAATTCAAAGTTGTCCAACGAGCTCACAACACAGATCTTGGAGTCCATCAACATCTGACAAATATCAACAAAAAAATATATTGTCAACATTGTCAACAAAAAAATATATTGACTTTATTTTATTTTATTGAAATCAAATAAACATCCTCATTAAAATTCAATGTAAGTTATATAACAACTAAATAAAAGAAACAATTCAATGTAAGTTATGCAAGAACTAAATAAAAGAAATCTAACTCGAGCATTAGTCTCAATTCACAAGTCAAATTTGAATTTTAATGATTTCTACATACTATACGACCATGAATCAAATTTGAAATCCAACCTCAAGAAATCTATTTTTCAATAGAGATCAAATGTCATCCATGTTGTATCAATGTAAAAAAAAAAAACAGAATGTTGCAACAAATACATGAATCAAAATTTTAAATTAGCAAGGCAGAGGTAAAAGAGAAGCAACCAACCACTCATAGAAGAAGAAAATAGGTAAAAAAAAAAGGTAGTGCATGATAATTGATAAAAAAAAAATGTAAAAAAATTGAAGTTTTAAATCACATAAAACTACCGAAGAGAAGGGGAAAAAACTATTCAGAACAGAGAAACCAGATAGGATATGCAAAAACGAAAAAAGAATTTGAAAAATATCACCATCGACTGGTTGAATCGAACCCCACCACCAAGCAATTTTTCACTTAAACCCTACTTTGTTGTTCAAAGTTTCATCGATTCCTACACATAAAAAAACCCAATCGAAGTCGTTATTGTGCATGAAATCCAAACACAACCTTCACAACGACAAGTTTATTTGAGAAATCGAAAGCGCACAAACAAAAAGACATTTTCACAAACCCTAATCAACCTAAGGCCGAAAATCTGATATCAAAAGATACGAAAATTTAATACACAGTAACTTTAACGAAAACAAGAAGACCAGAAAATAAATAGATCCGAAGAGAAATATCAAAGAGAAGTCGGAAGAACAAATGAAGAAAAGAGAGATGAATATTGGTCGCAGAAAAGAAAAAAGAAAAAAGAGATAATCCGAGAAATTCGTACAGTTTTAATTAAGGGGATTAACTTAATCCGCATTACTAACTTACAAAACAAACATGTATTAATTAAGGGGATTAACTTAATCCACACCAAACATGCCCTTAAAAATTAAAATGCCATTTTAAAAATTTATTTGGTTAGTTTCTGGTTTCATTTATCATAAGGTGGGTTTTGGTCTGCTTTGTTCTCCCATTAATGTGTAGGGGATTTTGCATGTATAGTAACAAAGGGTAAAATATTTCTGTTTATAGCACAAAATCAAAACTAATTTATTTGTAGCAGAAAATCTAAATTGACTTCTATCATTGGTTGAGTTCTATTAGTGATAGAATTCAATTAATGATAGACTCATTCTATCACACTTAAATTTTCTATGAGTGATAGAACTTCAAATTGAGTTACTATCACCAGTAAAACTCAACTAGTGATAGAAAAAAATCTGTTATATATGAATTATTTTAGAATTTGTGCTATAAATATAATACAAGAGATAGAATGTTGACCGCGCTAAGGTGTGTTCGCAAAATGCGAATATTATAAATGATTTGCAGCGATTTACAAAGGTAAGTATACCTTATCGTTTGCAGCAAGTTTTAAGAAGTAAGTAAAAGTCATCTCCACATGGAATTATGTCTTACTTCAATTATCTATAAGTTACTGATTAGTAAGGTTTGTGATAACAAGTTGTCAATTTGTTATCGGTTTGATGGTTTGAAAGTTGGTTTTGGTGACGGTTTCGACAATAAAATAAATAACACTAGAAGTTCGCAAGAGAAGTTTTCGGAAACGGCTTAACCTACAACTGCAACTAACGCCCAACTACCCCGTCTTACGATCTTTAAGCAGCTGGATTTGTACATGGAAAATCTAGTTAAACCTTATTTCGAAGTGAATACGAGTTCGCAAACT
>JBBMEF010077147.1:0-10068 GCA_037832685.1 Sicyos baderoa | reverse complement strand
TTGTTGAGATAGTTAAAACAACCTTCAAACAAACTTAACTAACAACAAACTTAACCACCTTAGTTACAACAAGTTTAGCTACTCTAACCTACACTTTCATGAAGTTTGATTAGTGTTGCAATAAATCCTTCGACCTTAATTTAGATTTGCAAAATTGTCATGAAAATAAAAGTTGTCATCTTCAACCTCTTACCACCCTACCACAATTGCTACTAAATCTATCCATCTCCATATTTGTAATATGTTGCCATGAGATTTTTTTTTTTTTTTTTTTTTAGAATAAAAAATTGGACTTTCAGGGAGGATTTGGTCAAGATTAAGGTCCAAAAACACATTGATGATCAAAATTTTCCATCTTTTTCTAAAGGGACTAAGGACCCAATTTTGTATTAATTAACGATGTTAATTCTACGTATGAATTAAAATCCCATCTTGAATGTTGAGAATTTAAACTTATGTGATGAATAAATGTGTGTAATATGCGCCAACTTTAAAGTAATTTACAATTCATATAATTCTAGCTAATTTAGTCTGTCGCTGCAGGAAAAAATGCAATATTGGAAGAATTTAAAAAATATTTATGTAAAACAACTCTTACCTAGGGAATACAACATCTAGATTAATGTGATTAATCAAACTAAAATTAGATTTAATTTTATTTTAATTAATTCGAAGGGGGGCACATGCTACAATTCTCAATATTCACATGTATGAACAAGGCTTGATATCAGTCATACAACTGGTATGTTGAGTAGATTTCAAAGTAATCCATGAATCACTCATTGGAAAGCTGCAAAGAAAGTACTACGATACCTAAAAGGATTATCTCTAAAGTCATTAACTAGTTAGTCTGAGTTAAATCTTGTTGGATGTCCTGGCCCCAAGTTTTTCACTTTTGGCTACGTGTATCTCTAAATTTTGACTCATAGTTTGACATTTAAGGATTATCTCTAAAGTCATTAACTATCTACTACGACTATGGAATTGCAACTTCTTTCTCCAAACATGATAGGATAACCAAGGATTCAAAACATAAAGGCCTAAAAAACTTATAATTGAAGCAAGATGTTAAACTAAAGAAAATTGTTGTAGAGTCGATAAGTACAAACTTACAAGTGGCAAACATATTTACGAAAGAGCTACGTCCAAAGAAAAATGCATGGGTCTTGTAGATGGCTCCTGAATATTTTTTATGTTATTTAATTTTGCACTTACACATGCTAATTATCGAGCTCTTAATAATTATTATTATTATTATTATTCTTTTTATCTTCTTTACATTTGCTATTACTGTTTTCTAATGTGTACACTATTATATTAAGATTACAATAGAAATAGTCTTTACTCCAAGACATTATCTGATCATTAAGTTAATCGACTCATTTATGATCTAGTTATGAAAGTCGTTAATGTTATAGCACATTGAAGTAAGCATGTTGTAGAAAAATGTGCACACCTTATAACTCTCATTGACAACTAGATTAATCAAAGCACTTATGATAACAAACTAATGAAGTCTTTAGCATATCACGACCGTCTTATAACTTTAATAGGAAAACACTTATGGATTTTCCTATCGACCAAATGGAAGATTGTTAGGAAAATATCATGCGTTAAACTTTTTTATTTTTCATTAATATGGATTGATACTTTTCATTAATATGGATTGATATGTTATAGAAATACTTATGAGATGTGAGTTATTTATTTATTATTATTTTTTAGAGTATTATGAGTTTTGAGTTTCATTTCTCTTAAATTTATTCCTTAAATTGATATTGATGAATTGGTTAAACTTATGATTAATGAAGTCCCACATTAGTCTTCTCTCCACCTACGAATATATGAACATTTGTTAATCATAATGTGTGTGAAAGTGAAAGATAAATAGTTAATATTGAAGGCGCTTATAAGTTTATATGCAAATAGAGAGAAACCAATGTCTTCAATTGAAGCAATTGATAAAAGGTTTCAACATCAATAACTACTTATTCAATTAGGGAGCTTCTTGCATTATGATGTCTGGAAGAAATATTAAGCTCAATAAGATTTAATTGTAATTCATGATAATCATGTTATACAAGATCTTATGATTCTTTCTATGTATTAAAGATCCAATATGATCTTCCTTATGTTGAACCACAAAATACTAAACCATTCTTCGACCTCCTTCTTGGAAGAATGTTATCGATAGTAAAATGGAGGCTTTGAAACAGAACAAGACATGATCGTTAGTTTCTTCTTCTCCACACGTTAATCTCTTTGGTTGTAAGTGGGAGTATAAAGTAAAAATCAATGTCGATTGGCTCTTTCAATGGAGTAAAGTTATGCTAGTCGCGAGGATTTTCCATTAACTACCATGAGTAGATTATCATGAGACATTCATTTCAGTTTTCAAAAGTCCAACAATTTGAATTATATTTTCTCTTGACACATCTCACGATTCGATCATTCGACAACTCGACATAAATAACGTGCTTCTACATCAAACATTGACTGAAAATGGGTATATGGTTCAACTGGAAGGATGTGTTGATTCTTAGCATCCATATCACATATCAAACTACATAATATTTTGTATGACTTAAAATAAACGTCTAGAGCGTGGTTCAATAAGTTCACATGGTATCGTCTAATACTTTTATTATTAGTATTATTAGTATTATTAATATAACAATGTAGTTTATTGAAATTGTTTCATGCTCTATATCAATAACTTATTGAAGTGTCATTTGTTTAACCAATTGTTTGAATACTATTAACTTTAATTTACACATTGGACTTTGGAAAACTCATATGACTTACTTGATGCAGTATCTCCTCTCCATCTCATGTCATTGAAGGTTCACGGGATTCATTCTCCCCCATAAAATAATTTATGTCTACGCCAAGTGTGATTATTAGGTAGATACAGTCGATGTCCAATGTATCCTCGCTTTCCTCTCAAACGATTGTTTTGGGTTTCTTCTTTACAAATATGGCAAGGTTTGTAACCTTTCGTACTCCAACCAGACAAGTCATCATACGCTGGGAAATCATTTATGGTCCACATCAAAAAAGCACGAAGTTGAAAGTACTCATTCTTGAATGAGTTGAACGTGCGAACACCATTATTTCATAACTCTTTCAACTCATATATTAGTAGTTGCAAGTACACATCAATCTCCTTTCCTGGTGATTTTGGACCAGGAATTAATAAGTACACATCAATCTCCTTTCCAAGGTGGTAGATTGTACGCCACTAATTGTACAAGCCACATACTGTATGTGGTACTCATATGACCGTAAGGGTTGAATCCATTTGAAGACAATCCAAATCGTACATTTCGAGAATCCAATGCAAATTTAGGAAATTGAATGTCCAAATGTTTTTAGGTTTCACCGTCTGATGGATGTCGCAAAACTCCTAGTTCCTCAACACGTTTTTCCTTGTGTCATCTCATATCGGAAGCATAATGCTTAGAAAGAATAATCTCTTTAGTCGAGGTATTAACGGGAAATGTCTCAACACTTTGTGGGGAAGTTTCTTAGAACTATCCTTATTCATCTTATATCGAGACTCTCCACATGTAGGGCATTGTTCAGCATCTTTGTATTTGTTCCTATACAACAAGCAATCGTACTTGCATGCATGAATTGATTCGTAAGTTAACCCCAACTCTCGAAACTTCTTATTAGCCTCATATAATGAACCAGGTATGCAAACACCGTCATGATGCGATTCTTTTAACAGTTTCAACAACAAATTGAATGAGGTATTGGTCTAGTTGTTCATAGCCTTTAGGTGCATCAATTTTACCAGAAAATGGAAAGCGGTGAATTGAGTACATCCTGGATATAGCTGAATAGATGCTTCTTTCATCAAATCATGAAACGATGTTGATCGATCGTCTTGTCTACTATTGTTGGGTGCAACATTTTCATAAGTATTATTATCTTCTTCTTCAACTATAATTGATTCCAAAGTACGACGGTTCATGTCATTCAACATTGTCATTATTTCATTCTCGTCATTATGCCCACTTGAGTCTGCTAAATTGACCATTTCGACGTGTACTGACCTAACTTTTTGACTTTCATACCTAGGTAAGTTGACAGGTTCTCCATGCTATAGCCAGTCACTATAGGATTTGACAATTCCACATATGAATAAATGGGTTTCTACTCCTTCAATACTTTGCCACAACACATTCATACATTTTTTACATCAACATCTCATTTTTCGAACGCTATTGACATGAGACTTTACCATTTCCAAAAATTGTTAAACGCCTTTAAAATATTAAACAGACAACCTATTTTTATTTTTTATCCAATCTTTGTTCATCTTCAATCTCTTTCAATAACCAATCTCAGATTCAAGAGTCGAACTATCCTATAGGATTTAAACGAACAATTAGATAGTGGCATTGAAAGAACTATTTTGTTTTTTATTTTTTAAAATTAAGTCTATAAAAATTATTTGATCAACGAGAACCCCCAAATATGTCATAAGAATTAGTGGTCAAGAAAATATTTAAAAACTAAGAAGTAAAAGGTATGATTCATTGTAGCCACCTACATAGAATTTAATTTCCTATGACACAAGGTGCCCCCAAAATGACGAATATAAAACAAAAAATGTTGTTTATAACACTCACTATCAATCCATAACACACATTTTACCTTGTCTAGAATCCCGTACCAAAAACTTTCATTTCCAAAAGATTCATCAACTTAATTATTTCATGCATAGATTTACCAACAATCAATATAAACCAAAGTAAATATTTTGACATTTATATACTTGCTTAAAGTATATAAAACCAACATATTTACTCATAAAACTTCATTTTTTATTATTAATATAGCATAAAATATTTTATAGACTGCATGTGTGAATCAAAAAAAAAAAAAATACAATTTCAACAATAAAGAAAAATTGGCATTCACCTTTTAACACAAAGTTAAAATAAACAACATTACACCCAGAAGATATATCATAAGAAATCAAAAAACTCTTCAAACTCATCATCATTTTCAAAGAGATCAATCTTAACTTCCTTCGTCACAGTTTTGGATTCAGTCGCCATCACAAAGTTCGAACTCCATAGAAAATTACAGATCCAAACAAAGAATTCGCAGAATTGTAAAGAATGCATATCGATTTAGAGTTTTGAGAAGAACAGTTCAGAAATTACCTTTGTTCTACAAAGATGCGCGTATGATAGGCGGCGGCAGACGAACGGCAGCGATGAACGAAAGGTGGCGGCGGCAACAGTGGACAAAGGACGGCAGAAATAGCAGAGGGGAAAGAGGAAAGGAAAAGAGGGGAAGAAGAAAAGGGTTTAGCATTTTTTAAACAGAAACTTAGCCGACAATTTTAAAAATGTCGGCTAAGCAGATTTCTTCCGACATTTTTTAAAAACGTCGGTTATTATTTAAAAAAAAAAAGGCGGAAAACGTAATTTTAGGAGGGAAAATAAAACTTAGCCGACGTTTAGACGTTTTTTTACAAAACTTCGTGTAAAAAAATTGTTTAGCCGACGTTTTGTAAAAAATTTCGCTTAAGAAAAGTCTTAGCCGACGTTTTTAAAAACTTCAGCTAAGCAAGGTTTAGCTGACGTTTCTTACTCGACGGTAAAAAAAATGTCGGACAACACTTTATTTTCTTGTAGTGGAAACACATCGGGTCTTGGCAGAAAGCTCCCACAACTAATGACGCTAGTATACCATTTCTTGTTTGATGTTAGAATCGGTTGATATGTTGTTCCTTGGTCAATAGAGTCATTGGGAGGATTTTTACCCTTCGATTTTTGTTAGGATACCGAGCTTAGAGTCGATATTAGCTTCATTGATTAAGAATCAGTTGAGCTCCGAGCTCTTGATGGCTCCTTGATTACTTGACTTTTGATCTAGGATTTTGCTCCTTAAGCTAGCATGGTCCCTTCACATAGATTTATGGCCAAGACTGACTCGTGCTCGAGATTATGGTCTCGAGTGTAATAGATAAAGATTGTAATTGTTTAAAATGTCTAGCGGATGTATGCTTTTTGTACCCTAAATAGGGGTACTTATTGATTAATTCTCATTACGCTCCTTTGCTATTTTTTTCCTCTCTAGGAAAAGGAATATAATATAAAGGGCGACTGAGCTAAACGATGTTTTGGATGATTGTACGTAAATTTCACATCACAATGTTTTAAATATAAATAAATGAAGGATATTGGAGAGAGAATGATGACGTGTCAATGTTGAGTTCACTAAAGCGAAACTCTTCTCTAACATAACGAAAGTGCGTGAAATCCTAAAAAATATGCAAGTATACAAGTCCTTGTTGTAGCAAGCTAAACGATGTTTTGGATGTATTCGTCCAATTTAGCAATGCTCGTTCTAAGTTTTTCTTCCAACGATTGATCAGGAGTGTGCTCAAACATAGGTTGTTCGTTGTATGCAAACTCTGCGTAGTCACTATTTGCGAACTCAGGAATAAAACCTTGATTGCTCTGAGTGATGAAGTCATTCTCGATGAAGTAGCCTTCGTTGGGAGCGAAATCATGGTTCGCTTGAACGTTGGCCAAAGCCAACTCAAAATAAGCGAACTCCTGATTTCCATTGTATGGCTCGAATTCTTCTTGATGTTGAGTGCCTAAGTTAAATTGGTTGTTTGCTTCGTCATAAACATTGGCATTCAGTTGATCGAGTTTTTGTGTTGCATTCTGCAAGATCTCATATATTGTCAAGTCAGGATTTGCAGGGGTCTCTTCGCAACTGTGGCTGTCTCCACAAAAGGTTTGACTCTGATAGTTCGTTGAATAATTCTCTTCTTGTCAAGCGGATTGTGCACATGTTTCGTCCCAATAAGGGCTCGCTTGGACGAAGTGTGGCATAGCAAAATTCTGCACTTCGTAGTTTGGAATTGACGAAAGGTTGAAATTCCGTGGTTGATTCTGCTGAGTTATTGTCTCTTCAACATATTGATTTTGATAGACGAAGTCATACAAGTCTCCTTGATAATTCTCCATCTTCAAGAATCTTTGACGAAACAGTTTGGCTCTAGCGAAATCAAATAACGAACTCCAAACTTTTGATAATACCTACACAAAGACAGAGTTAAATTTGCTAGCTTTTAAATTAAGCACTACTCTCTAAACTACGTTTAAACTAGTTTTTGAACTCTTTCCCCGGCAACGACGCCAAAAACTTGCACGAAAATTTCACATCACAATGTTTTAAATATAAATAAATGAAGGATATTGGAGAGAGAATGATGACGTGTCAATGTTTAGTTCACTAAAGCGAAACCCTTCTTTAACATAACGAAAATGCGTGAAATCTTAAGAAATGTGCAAGTATACACAGTCCTTGTTGTAGCAAGCTTTAAAGTAAGTAAAGGTCATCTCCACAAGGAAAAGTTAATCTTATGCTCAAGCGAAGTTAAAAGAGTTGAGTAACGAATGTTTTGAGACTGAAAATAGGATTAAACTAAGTAAAATAAAGTAAAAACGAACATTGTTCGCTACTCTGTTGGCTCTCTCGAGCTCTAGAAGTGGTTCTCTCGAACTCCTGGTCTGGTTCTCTCGAACTTTAAACACTATAACTAAGCAAATAATTGCCAAAATATATTGTGTGCTTCTCTTCGGCTCTCTCGAGCTCTAGAAGTTGGCTTTCTCAAGCTCCTCGTTTGGTTCTCTCGAACTCAAACTCGCTAACCAAGCAACACAGAACCAGGCGAACCTTATCTCTAAGCATTCATATTACATGCAAGCACCAACTTAACAAAACCTAGTGTTATAACATGCAGCTTTGCTCTATCACTTATGCTTCTCTCGAAGACGAAATAAAGTTATTCAACTTAACTAGAAGTTTGGCTCAGGCGAAACTTCCCTACGTGTCCACTTCCTTCCAACGAACTAATTAGTTACTCAGGCAAGAAAGGAAAGATGAAACAAATATAAAAACATGATAATAATTTCATTAAAAGCGTGTAAAAATGTTCGCTGCAACTATGCTAAGGCGAAAGTAAAGAAAGCAATAAACTAAACTACGAAATAACTGTAAATGCCAAACGGCTAAAACATATAAAGACGATCAGAAAAACTTAGGCTACGACGGAAGATCTTTGGGAATCGGCTCGGACGTTCCTCTCGGGCTCGACCACGACGTCTCTCTGGGATTCAAGGCGCACAAATGAAGGGAATCGACTCCTTTTATAGCAAGCTTCAACGAGTGCGACAACTTCTGCTCCACGATCTCATGTGCAACGGATGAGATTGAACAACATATCTCGGATCCTTGAACGCGTCCTTCGACAGAGGTGATTTCGTCTTAGCTTCGCTAAGACGAAACTATGTCAGGCTGGTTTACTTCGTTGTGCACTGGTTCGTTAGCTTCGTGGTGACGATGTGCATCTTCTTCTTGGTTGGCTTTGTTGAAATGTTGAGACGAGGTGTTTTGTCTTCGACGAAGCGTTGCTTCGTCGTGACTGGTTAGACGAACACTTCCGTCTTGATGGGCTCCCTATGTTCACTTTAGCGAACTTCCCTTCGTGTTTGAACTTCGCTTTGTTTCATTAAGTTCGCTGTAGGCACTTGAAAGAAACGTTAGATCCTTCAACATAATATAAATGCACACAATCAAGCACTTTTGCTAAAGCCAAACTTCTAAAATGCATCCTACACAGAAAATCATAGGACACTTCGCTTATGCGAAATAAAGACATAACGAAGCAAAAATTCTCATCAATTCCATTAAATATTAGCAAATTCATATACAAATATATCTTATTTTCCTACTTTAACTCTCAATTCTTGAGAGTTATCAGTCATCAATCAGTTCAACTGATAGTTTCAATCAGTTAGTTGATAACCTTGGATATTGTTGGAGGTTTATCGACACAACGCAATTTAAAATAATATAAATGTGAAATATGGTATGACGTGGAATGCTCTAATTTCACTGAAGCAAAATTTCAAACTTAAGATCAAGCGAATGTGCATGTGTGATTTTCCTACGATGCACAAGTGCACACAGTCAATGTTGCGACAAGTTTTAATTAAGTAAAAGTCATCTCCACAAGATTTTTGTTGTAATTTCACTTAGTTTTCAATCAAGAGTTGATGATGAATGATTGTTGGTGAAATAAGTGTGTAGTAGGCTAAAGTAAGCGAAATAAGGAAGTAAAATGAATGAGACTAAGTATCGAAAGTGTATAGGATTTTCAGGTGATTCGCTAAAGCGACGAGGTTAGCAAGGAGAGAACAACCGACAAGTTTTCCTTTGGCTCTCTCGAGCTCTGGAAGTTGGCTCTCTAGAGCTCCTAGTTCGGTTCTCTCAAAATCAAACAACAATTATCTTAAACCATCTGCATTAGGCGAACCTTATCTCTAAAGTGTTCTTTGATTAGCAAGAAAAGCTTAGCAATCTTAATGTTACATAAAAGTTCGTTCTACCTCCTTTATTTCGAAATAAAGATATACAAACGGTTTGTCAGACGGAATGTAAGTAAAATTCATAAAACATGCATAATTTGTTCATTTCGCTACTCTTACGCCTAAGAAAAACACCATACTTCCCCTTTAACCTTCCGATTACAAATTTAACTACTCATAGTGTGAGACCTAATCGAAATAAACGATAAAATGGATAACATGATCGTTGAACTAAAAACTAAGTACAATAGTGCGAAGGAAAAATATAAAGAATCACTAGTACAAATTGGGACAATTATGACCGGCTAGGAATTTTTTTAAAAAAAACACGGAGACATTTATGACCGGTATGAAGAAAGGTGACCGACATACCTTTTGCCAGTCACCAATGTACATTGGTGACTGGCTTAACTATGACCGGCAGTCGGTCATAATAGACCAACAGTCCCTGAAGGTCTATTATGACCGACAGCCGGTCATAAAAGACTATCCTCATTTATGACCGGCTGCCGGTCATAGATGAGAAACAGTCATAAACTGTCATCTATGACCGACAGCCTGTCATAATAGACCTCTCAATTGAGCATTCATTTAGAAGACAGAAGAAAGCATTCAATGGTGAACAAGAATTTGAAGTAGCACCTGAACCGCAAAATGG
>JBBMEF010077136.1:0-10068 GCA_037832685.1 Sicyos baderoa | reverse complement strand
TTTAATTTTCAATATTAATGCAAAAAAATAAATCAATTATAAGTCTAGGGGTATATTAGTCCACTATATATATTTTTGTTTATAGTTTAATTTTTACATTTAAGAATAGACATAAATTTAAATGCCAAAAAAGTGAAGGCATAACCTAGAGATAGTTTCTAAATTAAGACATTCTCCAAATTTTCCCCAATTAATAATTCTATCATATTTTCTCAAGCAACAGCTAAAGCCAATAAAACAAGAAACTTATGTAATACAACAAAGGTGAGAATTGGCAACAAACAGAACTTAACAAACATAAAATATCTATGCATGAATCTATTACAAAAATGGAAGAATAATAAATTGAGATTAGTTCTCTTTTTTTTTAAAGTGAGATTAGTTCATTTAATAGGGCCATATATATAATTAATTATTAAGATACATATCTGTCAAAAAAAATATATTAAGATATATATATATATATATATATATATATATTTTTTTTTAAATATGTTATGTTATATTAATTTTAAAATCCAATTTGATAATTATTTTTATTTTTGTTCTATTTTTATAAATTTATTTATTTTATTTCATTGTGTTTATTATAATTATGTTTGTTTCTTGCGCACTTTTCTTAAAATATTTGAAAACCAAACATGGATTATAATTTTTTATTTTTCGAAGTACGAAACACTAAACCAAACTCATCAAAAAGCTTTATCAATTTTTTTTAAAAAGGTTCAAGACACACGAATTTTATATGTATATATAATTATATGATATATTTTCATTACCAATTTATTTAATTTTCTTTTAAATCATGAGTTTTTAGCACTAAAATCATGAGTTTTTTTAGTTCCATTGATATTGTGATTTTTTTTAGAATAATAAAATTATGAGTTAGATTAGGAAACTCGTTTTAAAAAAATTTAGTTATTGCACGAATTAAGCAAATGAATTATTAATAATTTATTTTTATCCCCAATGTCTTTATTTTGAAAAAAGAGCATCTCAAAATGTATTTGAATACCTAATCAAATTCAACATTCAAAACTATGGGCTAAAAAACTCATCACAACTCTTCAATGTAAAAGAATTGTTTCAAGTAACTCATACATCATCATATTATATGGTATGGCCAATAAATTAAACCAACTGTCTGTCACACATAAAATAAAATTTCACACATTATTTTTTCCCAAAAAATCAAAATACTTAAAAGTACTTTTATTTCACCATCTCAAACATTTAAATAAAAGGTCAAAAGTTGAAGCTTTCAACCATCTAATCCTCATCTACTGTCCATAACAAGCTAAAGGATTCAAACCCTACATGATTAAAGGTAGCTAGCTAGGCTAACCCTAATCAACATAATTTATTATCAATTAAACCCTAATAATTATATGATTTTAAAAGATAAGGAATTAGGTCAAGGCAATGATGAGAAGCAAGAGGGAAAGAGGGAATAATAATGGTTGTATGGATGGAGAAAGATTGAGAACTTTGGGTGGTGAAATGGGAGAAGTTGGAGGAGGAGAGTCTTGAACAAAAACAGCAACCTTCATTCCTTGAAAGCAATATCCTCTTCCACTTAGAAAGTAATATGGCCTTGATTGGTTGAGATTGAACACATCTCTCCCTCCCTTTGTTATGTTGAAAAGGAAATCCTTGTCGTTGCAACTCTCGTAGCTCGTTTTGTTCACTTCGAGCACGTTGTAGATATGCTTATCGAACCCAAAATCTAAGAAGGACAAAAAAAACATCATAAGATTCTTATAAACTTTAGGACTATCAATATAATACGTAAGAGATGATCTATTAATTTGTTGGGAAGTGATCATTGACTTTAAATCTTTTTAATCATGTGAAGTTGGAAAATTGAACTTTTAAGAAGGTTAAATCCCAAAGTGGACCGAAATGGAGTAGGAACTAAAAACTAATAATTACTTAAAAATAATTCAAATGAAGACATGATTAGCTTAGATGGGAATTGACCTAGCAAGTGGGAACCATAAAATATTTGACTAATTCTAACTAATCTTTATTTATAAACTAACCAATTCAAAACCAACACCCCAATCTTTGTTAGTCTTTGTATAATAATGTTTTGAACCACCATCCATTCCAAATTTCCATCTCACAATCATAAAAAAGAAAACTTAAGGAAGAAAAAGAAAGTGAACCATTTTAAAAAGAGGAGCTAAAAAAAACTTACAAAGCCAATCACCAACATAAAACTTTTCATGAATGGACCAATTAGTGAAGTTAACATTTGTTGTCCAACTATATTTCCCTCCTCCAACCTTATGTAACACTGGTGCCCTACCCTCAACTCCACATAACAACCACCCGGCTGCCACGACCGCCACCGCTACCACGGCCATAGTCATCGCCTTCGACCCCATCTCGAACATTTTTTCAGCTACCAATTGTGGATTGAGATTTGAACAAGAAAATGTAGAGGGATGGAAACCCTAAAAATGAAGAAGGGCAACAATTTTGTGTTGGAAAGTGAAACAAAAATCTCATGCATTTTCATGCAATAGAGGTTGAGAATTTGAGACCATATTTGCATGAAGGGTAAGAATTAGGTTGATTTTTTTTTTTAATATAATAAAATTGTTTTTGAAATTATAAATAAACAAAATAAAATGGTTGTAACTGTTAGAGCTTTGTTAGGACTTGTTGTTAATTAGTTCCGGTGGTTATCTTTTTGGCTATTTGTCATATTCAAAGGACTATTTAATCTATAAATATTTCCTATTTTATTATGAGTATTGTAATAACACACTTCTTTATTCAATCGGATTGACAAATAATAATAGCGATATTCAATGAAACGTTATCGATGATGGAACAAAAAGAATGACCATTTATATTAATCCATTTCAACTCTACGGTCACAAGTTCGAGTCCGAAAATCGATATTTGATTCTTATATTATTGAGAGTAGTTGTGTTCTCTAGTAGGGACATTGTTGCTCCCATTCCCACATATACTAAAAAAAATATCAATTAGTTTAAACTAACTTAGTAAATTACTACAACAATTAAGGGTGGGAGAGACTTAAACCTAATACCTCTAGGTTATTAGGGAGGTATTAGGGATACATTGATGCCGCTTGAAAGTTAGACTCGTTCTTCTTGAGTGAAAGTGCTTCCTATCCTTTGTCTGAAACGGCCATCATTAAGGCAAACAGTGCAATAGTTTCGTACTCAAATTGGATCAGTGATCGATTTCTAGGTTCTATTAATCAATCTAGGTTCTATTATTACTCTTATTGGCCAATCAAATATTAATTTGCACACTACACTAATTTGTAAATATGTATATTTTTTAAATTCGTCCACTTTTAGGACTGTAAATATATTATCAAACATACAATGTAGAATGATTTAATTTGTACTTAAAAAAAAAAAAAATTAATTCCAAAATTTGCGACCAAAACATATCTAATATCTCTAACCTTGGTTTCAATTAATCCTTTGATTTCAAATTTGTTTACATCACCAACCTTATCCATCTTTTCAAAACTTCTTGGCATTTGGATGAAAATTTCATGTGTGTGTGTGTTTTTTTTAAGTCTGTCTATTGTCAAGAAGAAAAAAAAATGTTAAAAAAATAGAGAAAAAAGAACTTTAAATGAAAATTAGAAAACAAAAGAAACGTTAGTTTCGGCCCACATGTATATCGGCCCATTAATTTACTGAATCCAAAACCATCAACGGGAAAGCCCACACAATTTTGGAAAACAATCGCTTTCCTTTTAATATTTACAAATATATATAAAAAAAAAAAAAAAAAAATTTTTTTATCAATAATTGATGATAATCTAAACTTAATTCAAAAAAAAATGTCAAATTTAATTTAATGTTTTATTTTATATATATATAATGTAGATTTGAGTGAGACCAATCTTAAATTTTTTTTTTGATATAATAATATTAGGGGATGGGGATTCGAACCTATAACCTCATGGTTACTAGGTCGTATGCCAGTAGAAATATGCTATTTTTGGCCCAACCTTAAATTTCTATAAACATCCTCAAGTGGTTCAAGTGATTAGAAATGGTTTTGATAAAAATATATATACGTTTGTGTTGAACTAGATTACAATCAAACATTAATAAAAAACGTTGGTGGTGTGTTAGTTTCATTGTGGGTTGTAATCAAGTCTACTTATCTTACTTATCTAATGAAAGAAGATGTTTTTTTTATATATCTTTTATTTAGTTTTGTTGTAACACTATTCTATAATAAATTTAAGTCAGGTTAAGTATGAATTGCCAAACAAATACAATTACCTAAATATTATCAAATATTTATAATAAATATTCACACAAAATAAATAAGTTATCTAACGAGGTAGAATATGTATAATTTCAAACATCATAAAGATAGAGTTATCTCGATTACCAAAAACAAAAAAAACAGTTGCCAAACTATTTTTTTAGTACAAATTGGAAGAATGAGGATTACAAATACTGATTTTATGGATCGAACTCGTGATTGTAGAGTGAAAATTGATCAATACCAAACGAGATAATCAATCGCGCCACCTACCCAAATCGGTTTTCAAACTGTTAAGCTCAGTGTAATACATGTAAGAATACTCCTATAATATTTTTTTAAGAAAATGCATGTAATAAAGGGGAGTGCCTTAGTAGTTTGATATTCAACTTTTTACATAATTATTTGAGTTAGGACAGACTTTTTGTTAATCAAAATCTCATTATATAAGATTTAGCCATGTGACACAACCATATTTATTATCATTAAAGAATCATAAATATTTGTCTTCTTGTTTCAATTTACAACTCTTTGTTGCTTTTTGTTTAGAAAGTTTGTCTTTTGGGCAGAGCTCTTACAAGCTTTAACTTTATTCTTTTATGTACAAACTTGTTCAATCAGCTATTTACAATAAGTGGGTGTCAAAAAGGAGGATGAATGAATAATGATGACAAGTGAAAATTTACCATACAAAAATTAAACTATAATGTTTAAGTTAGTATTCTTTGGTTGAGCAGTTAAGTTAGTACTCTTTTAACTTTATACAAATATATTTTCAAATGATATATTTTTGTTTTTTAATTTTAATTTTGTGTTTATGTTTTTTTATTTAAAATTTTGAATGTACAATTAATTAAATATTTATCTAGTAACTTTTTTTTTATGGATTCAACCTTTATATGAGATAAGTTATTATCAGTACAATCACATGAGATAGGTATACTTTTGATTTTATCGATAAATATGTCTAGTCCAATATCATTACTCTATTGTTGAATTTTAGTATTTATTGATTATTAAGACTTTTTTGAAAAAATCAAAATCAAAATTGAAAAATGACATCATAAAGACTAAGTAATATATTCATGAAAAAGGAAGAAACAAAGAAAAAAAGTTACCTCTCTTTTTGGCCACACCATTGGGAAGAAAAATGAAAAATGAAAATAATAAAATTAGGAACATTGTAAAAGGAATCTCTAAATATTAGAGAAAGACAAAAAATAAAAATAAAAAGTGTGAAAAAACTTACAAAATTGCAAGGGATTTTTTTTTTTTTTTTTTTTTTTTTTTTTTTTTTTTTTTTTTTTTTTTTTTCTTTCAAAGGGGGGGTGTGTATGTCACTTTCTTCGGGCATCTTTGCATTAAAAACATTGCATTTATTTCTATTGCACAATATTTGGCTAAATGTCATCCATCATTTTCATCTAGGTCTAATAGTATTTGTGTAATTATATCTTCTTTTGATATTTTTATATGAGTTAAATAATATTCCGTTTATATTATTTTAGTAACGTCCATCAAAGCATATGAGCACCGAAAGAGTCGATAACTTAGTGGTTTCATTGTTTGACGAAATTTCAGTTTAATACTTTGGTCACGGATTGTTTCATCATTAGAATAAGTATTTGTTCTCCTTTCCATCACTTATATTAAAAAAGAAAAAACATACGAGCAAAAAATTGTATTTGTAACTTCTTAAATTCATATTTAGGAGTTGTATATATTAGTTTGTGGAAATATGTTTTAAGTTGACTATTAATATATTGATGTACTTTTTAATTCATGTCAACAATTTTTTTACTATGATTTTAGAAAATTAATGTAATATTTGAATATATTTATCGTTTATAAATAGTGATAAATAATTGATTTTTTTTTTTTTTTTGTGACAATGACAATATTAGTAATTTTTAACTCATAAATAATAGGAGTTAGTGGGATCAATAATTAAGCTGTAGGATGAAGATGGAATTTAAACAATTACGTTAAAAGTTTGACAAACATGAGTTCAACCACTAAATTAGATGGTGAACATTTTGAATAATGTATAGTTTTTCTACTACTTTAATCTTTTACACACCTTTTTCTTGTCGATTATTAATTGTTTGATTAAAATATTATTTTGGTCTCTTAATTATTATGTTTATTCTATTTTGTTCTCTCAATTTTTAAATGTTTAATTTTAATCTTATAATTATAATTTTTGTTTCATTTTGATCACTCAACTATCAAATATCTAAATTTAGTCCTTGCATTTTGTAAAAAAAATTAATCATTGAGTTAAAAACTAAACTTAACTATAGTCAAAAATAAGGGAAATTTGCATGTATATTACAATAAGTCAAAAAATGAAAATAATTGTAAATATAGCAAAATCATATTTTATAGACTCTATCAATAGTGTCTGATAGTCTCCATCAATAGTGTGTCTGATAGACTCCATCAATAGTATCCGAAAAAAAGTTGCTATATTTGCAGTATTTTTAAAATGGTGTTATAATTCTAATGTGAAATAGAAAATTTGTTATAGAGTTTAAATTCACTAAAAATAAATGAGGTAGCAAAAAAAAAAAAAAGAGAATTTAGTTCCTCTTTTACTTATTTGAAGTTTGGTATCAAATGATGGTAAGTAAGTTTGTTCAAAGAATGGATTTACTCTCGAAACTCCAAAAATTTCAGTTAAAAATCGAAATTAACGGATTATAAATCCAAATTGTTATTGAGAAGTGAGATATGAAGTCGTTTCAAACACTTTTATCTTTGACATTAAATTTCAACCTGTCTTTTTTAATTCTCTTAAAATGGAATAACCCAAAATGAGAACAATGATAGTTCAAACGAAAAATGTTGGATAAATCGAGTTGTGGTTGTAGCCATCAACGAAAACCAAAATGAGAAGAAAAATTGTGTTTCCTCATTCAAAATCTCCAAATGCCTTATTGTTTTTTTTTTTTTTAAAAGAAAAAATAAAATTATGTATAAGTCTTTGAGAGAGAAATAAAAAAATGATAGGGATGAAAAAGAGTACTAATTTCTTTTTCTTTTTCTTTTTTTTTGCCACATCATTTATGTTTAACTATGGTTAAGTTTGGTTTTTAACCGACTAAATTTGGACATTTGATAATTAAAGCTGGATAATCATTTGATTTTTTGTTTTTGTTTTTTTAAAATTTAGGTCGATTTTCACTCAAATTTCTTACTGTGTATTTCACCATTCCTACAATATATTCATATTTTCTTAAGAAAGTAGGTGAATACTAACTAAGTTTTAAAAACAAAAACAAACTTTTAGAAATTATTATTTTTTTTTTTTTTTTAAATTTTGGTTTGGTTTCTACATATATAGGTGAGAGGTAAACATCTAAGTAAGAAAAAACATATGATAAGATAATTGTTATAGGCTTAAATTTCAAAAATAAAAAATAAAAAACCAAATGATTATCAAACGGGGTCTAAGAGACTAAAATGGGATAAAAGTGATAATTGAAAGACTAAAATTGAACATTTAAAAATTGAGAGACCAAAATAAAACAAACATGATAATTGAGAGACTAAAATAATATTTTAACCTAATTATTTTATAAAATTAATTATTGATATTAATTTCATTAGTTTTGTTTAATGAAATTAAAATAAGCTCAAAGCTACACAAAAAAAAAATCATACATAAAATTAAAAGAAATAGTTAGGGAATGAACGATTAAACACAACTTTAGATTATAATAAATTTTTTATAATTAATATTTTCCCATTTTTTTAATCTTAGACCTTTTATCAGACACTAGATCTAATTTTCGAATTTCATATAAACAAAAAAATATTGTTATACTTCACCTTTTTCCTTAAAACTATTTTTTTAAAATGTTTATCATGCCAATTGTAATTAAAATAGAACTCAAGTGGTATATTTTTTTTTGTTAGATGCACACATTTCAAGTATCAAAAGGTACTTTAATTAAAGTCAACTTTGTCATTTTCCATCGAGATTAAAATATATATAGTGGATATATGTAGAAAGGGAAAAGCAGAAATATTTAGGGCAGGTTGGCTTTGAAGAGATGGGTTGAGTAGGGGTGAACATGAATTGGATTGAGTTGGGTTGGGGTGATTTTCAACCCAACCCAAAAATTCGGGTTGGTCAATTCTTCAATCCAACCCAATTCAACCCAACCCAACATTTTATTTTCAGGTTGGGTTGGGTTGGGTTATCGGGTTCATAGATTTACATCTAACGTCCATTTTTCAATTCATAAAAACGTAAAACGAACATTAACATAAGTAGATTCTTATTGCAAATGCGAAACTCAAACTTACCTAACTTCGAAACCTCATCAATAGGTTGAAAGTTTAAAAAAATGTTAATAATAATAATAATATAATTAAATAAATATACATATACATATAATATAAATAATTAAATAATATAATAATTATGTTATAGGTAAAAAATATATATATTTTAAACTAAATGATAAATTCGGGTTGGTTGGGTTGGGTTGGGTTGATCTTAGGTCAACCATTGACCCAACCCAACCCATGAAAATTTCATATTTTGAATCCAACCCAACTCATTTATGTATTCAACCCAACCCAACCCGTCAAATTGGGTTGGGTTGGTTCGAATTTTTCGGGTTGTCGGGTTTTTGTGCACCCCTATGGTTAAGCTGGATTGGGTTTGGTTGGATTGGGTTTGGTTGGATTGGGTTGGGTTCAGTTGAGATGAGAAGAGAAGATAAGTGAGAATAAGTTTATGTTTGGGAGAATGAAAGAAAAAATAGATGATAATAAAGTTATGTTTGATATTGCGATGAAAAGACAATGATTGAAATTTTTATTTAAATAAAAAATGAATATTTAATAATTTTTAAATAATAAAATTATGTTTGATGCGTTGGAAAGATAACAGTTGAAGTTTTTATTTAGATAAAAAAAAATAGATATTGAGTAGTTTTTTAATATTTAAATAAAAACGTGTGGTTCACACATGTAGTTGGGTAGGAATTGAGTGAACTTATGAAAGTCCATGGGACAAACATGGGATTGAAGTCAAGTCATCCCAACTCCACACTTTCTCTCCTCTCCAAACATGCCTTTAAGTTATCCTCTGGACTTAAATATTAATTTCTATACATGAGATACAATATAAATTACAAACTGTTTTTTTTTTATTTTACTTTTTAAGTTTAAAATAAAGTAAAATACAATTTATATTGATAGACATTATTATTTATGTCATGTTGAGATATGACCTAAATATTTCTCTATACAAATACATTTTAACAATTATAAAATTTTAGTCAAACAAAAAGAATAGTTAAACAGTATTCATATATATATATTAATAGAAAAAGTTAATGAGTTCGAATTTCGACTCTCAATCATATAACAAAAAGAATAAATAATTATTCAAATTTATAAGTTAGTGTTTCGTATATAAATATGTTGTAGATAATAAAATCTAGTAGCCTATCTATCTGATATTTTTTTAAACAAAAAATTAACGTGAGGTTTCAAACTTAGGTTAGCTTTTGGTTGCTAAATTGTGTATATGTCATGAGAGTTATGATCTTGTTAATATTAGTTTTATTTTTTGTCTCTGAACTATTATGTAAGTTCCATTTTGGTTCCTAAATTTTCAAAAATCCAATTTTAATCTATGAACTATCGATTTTGTTATGTTTTGGTCGGATTTTTTGCAACCTGGGGTCAGAGGCCAAAAATAATGGCAAAAATGGGTCAAAGGCCGAAAATAATTGCAATATGGGGTCGTCGCGTGGGTGGGAGACACGCGAC
>JBBMEF010077095.1:0-10072 GCA_037832685.1 Sicyos baderoa | reverse complement strand
ATAGATTTGCAAATATTTTCAAAAAGTTGCTATTTACTCAATTTTTTTTATCTTATTGTAATATACATGCAAATTCCTCTATATATATATTTTTTTTTAGGAATAAAAAAAAGTAGAGATTTAATAGGACTTCTTACGTAGATTGATTCATGAATTAATTACAAAATCCAATATTTTTTATTTATATAAAAATATTTTTTTTAGTACAAGTTGAAGAGGTGGAATTACAAATACCAATTCTGAGATCGAACTCCTGATGTTAATATTGAACTGGTTTATAATCAAACAATGAAACGACTGACTCGGATGATATTTTCAAATTACTTTTGATGTTTGGAAGAAAAGATGCATATTTTTTTAATTCAAAAATAATTAAGAGTTTGAAATTAAACTACTGTTATTGGTTGGCAATGTTGTTAGGCGAGTATAAAATTGTTTAATACTTATAAGACTAAATTTCGACTAAATGTTAAATTGCTTAAAGTTATTATTGAATAAATTATTGAAGTAATAATTTTATTGTTTGGATGTAGATCAATTCAACACCAGCGTCACTATTCGATCCCTAAGATTGGTATTTGTAATGCCTTCCCCCAACTTTTACTTAAAAAAAAAGAAAATTTCAACAAAATTGAGTCATAATTAAATTAAAATTTCTAAAACCGTAGAAATTAAATTACAACTATATATCAAAATAATAAAGATTAAACTGAAATTAAGACAAAATTATAAAATATATTTATTTTTTCCTCTAAACTTTCACAATGGGCTAAATTGAAATTTTAACATAAAAATAAAAAGAGAACTTTTAAATCAAGCCAGCTCAGAAGTTTACTCTTTTTATTCATGGTGTGGCCGGCATTGTCAGCTTGTGGCGGTTTGAATATTCTTATCTAATAATCGACAATTTCACATTAATATAAGTTTTTTTTTTTTTTTTTTTTTTTTTTTTTTTTTTTTTTTTTTTTTTTTTCATTTCGACATTATTATATCATGAGCAATATTTTTGTGGCCGAAATTTATATAAAGCTTTTTTTAATTTTTTTCTTTTTTTTTTAGTATAAGTTGGGAGGAGATTACAATAGCGATTGTAAGGATTGAATTGTGACGCTGATGTTGAAGTACTCGTTTATGACTAAATAATGAAATCATTACACCACTCACCAAATTTGTGTATAAAGATAATTTTGAAGAGAAGGTAACCTTTGAGTGTTTTATTTATTTATTTTATTGATTAAAAAGAAGCTGAAAACAAAAGGTAAAAGAGAGACCTCCAATATTTAGAACATAAATGGAACTAATCCTTTCACTATACATTGAAGAGATGATAAATATTAATAAAAAAATAGAATGTATAGATATATATACATAATATATATATATATATATATGAGTAAGATTTATAAGCATGGAAAAAATATATATAAAGGAATAAGCACTATCGATATTTTTTTTTTATCAGATAATAAGAAATTATTTGATCTCAAATTTCTAAAGATGATGATTTTTTGAGTTCATCAAATGATCAAATTTCTTTTTATGATTTCACTACCTTATTATTAATTGACATTGATAGAGTAATTTATTTATATTATAGAAATCTTGAGATTAAATAAAATGATATTCTATATACCATAGTTTGATGATTTTGTTGCATCATTAAATAGAAATCTTATTATTGAAAAATGAGAATCTGTCTCATAGAATTCAAATTCTATACATTGAGACCACCTTATTAATGTAGTATTAATGTAGTTTTAATGATAGTAGGTGGGTTGTTTTTAAGTCAACTATTTCCGGCCTAGTAAGACGTGAGAGATCTAAATCCACTACTTTTTGATATTTGACTCACGAGATCCAAATTCACGACTTCTTTATATTTATAGGAAAATAGTAGGAAATAACTAATTGTATAGAACAAATAGATAGCATAACTATTTTGTCCACGATTTTAAGTTAATGACTAAAGAAAAAAAAATGGATTTTTTAAGATAAGAATTCAAATGATATTTTTTAGAGAACCGGCAATTATCATAGAAAAGTTGAAGTACATAAATCTAAAATTAAAAAAAAAAAAAAAAAAAAAAAAAGAAAAAAGTCCAACCGGGACGATTATTGATTATTTGTTTTTTAGTTTTTAAATTTTATGTTTATTTTTATTCAAATTTTTTACTATATTTTCTATTTCTTTGGTATGTGAATACTAGACAAATTTCAAAAATAAAAATAAGTTTTGAATTTTTTTTTTTTAAATTTTGATTTAGTTTTAAAAAATATAAATAAAATATAATTGTCAAAGTAAAAAAAAAAAATGGAATTTGCATGTATATTACAATAACGCAAAAAATGAAAATATTTGTAAATATAGCAAAATCAGATTTTATAGACTTCATCAATATGATTCCATTAATAATGTGTGATAGACTATAAAGTCTATCAATAGTATTTAAAAAAAAAGTTGATATATTTGCAATATTTTTAAAATGTTGCTATAATTCTAACGTGGGGTAAGAAATTTGCTAGCAAATTCCCAACAGATCAAAAAAATATAATAATGTTTGATTATAAGCTTAAAATTCTAAAACCAAAAATTAAATTTTTTATTAAACCAGTCTAAATGATTAGGGTTAGCTTTTGTTGACACTTCTCCTATATTCCCATCTCAAGCCTCCTTTTTTGCTTTCTTGTTCTTGACAAAGTTATAAATATTAGATGATTCCACTTTCTACTACCCACTTATTATTATTTATTCCTCTAATTATATTTTATTTAGTACAGTTCATTTGGTTTGTCTCTTTAGTCCCTATACACTTTTCACTATTGTCTTTTTCTTTCTCTAAAGCCTCTAGTGGATGTTCTATTTGTTTGGTGAAATAAGTGGATGTTTTTTATACTATTAGTAAAAAATAATAAGATATTCAGTGGGCAAGTTTTTTATAGACATTATTTTTTTATTATTATTATTATTTATAGTTATTATTGAAGATGTGTTCTTAAAAAGATATTCTTTGTGGCAAATTTATTTATAGCCATTATTAATTGAAGATAGGTTCTTTTTCTTTTTTTGAAGAAGAAGAATTGAAGATAGGTTCTTAATAAGATATTCAATGTGACAAGTTATTTATCTATCTTTTAATCTACATATGATTAGTTTTATTGTTGATTAACATTTAGATGTAAATTATATATTAACTACATGAAAACAACATTATGAACCTCATACCTAAATAAATATATATATATATTTTTTGTCAACTTTAGTTAAACAAGGAATATTGAAAGCTTTTTGAAATCTTAAATTCAATAATTACATGAATGAAAAATCAAACCAACTTTTGAAATACTAATTGATGTTTTCATCCATCGAACTATACTTAAATCGACAAATATGGTCCTTCAAAACAAAACAAAAAAATATCGAGAAATATTTAAATATTTAAATTTACACAAAAACATTCTCAATTAAAGTATACTCACAAAGCAATACTAAAATATATAGTTTTAAAAAAAATTAGGGATATAATATTACATATCACCTGACATTTTTTTTGAAAAAATATTTTTAATTTTATTGTAAAAAGTTACAATAAATTTAATTTATGATGACCACTTACCTAAAAATTAACCTCATATAAATTTATTTCACAAATCTCATGAAAATAGACACTCGACCTTATAAACAAAAGTTTTTTTTTTTCTTTTTTTTTTTAAGTTTTCCTTTTATATATTTATTATAGGGATCTTTGCCGGAATGAACCAAATTGATAAAATATTTATAACACTGGTCAAATTTGAAAAAATTTAGCAACCATAATTAAATATACGGTATAGAGGTAATATTACTTTTTATACTGAATAACTGATATATAATACAGTATGATGAGTATTATTTATATTGAATATTTGACTATGAATGCTAAATATTTTCAAATTTGTCTAAATCTATAATTATTTTGTAAAATTGGACTATCAAATACAAATTCTCTTTATTATAATATAAAGTTAGTTGTGAGACAAAGGAATTAAACATTTCATCATCTATAAAAACAACACTCCAAAAAACATTTCTCCACTCACTCCACCGTCGCCGGCGACAAAATGGTAACGGAACGCATCGACGACGACGACGGCGACGACAAAAAACGGCGAATCTTGGCCAAAATCTCCATTCCCGTCGTCATAATCGTCATCCTAATTTGGGCCGTTCTCCGGCCGACAAAACCCAAATTCACAATCCAAGACGCCACCGTGTACCTCTTCAACGTCTCCGCCCCCAACTTCCTCTCCTCCACCATCCAGGTCACCATCTCCTCCCGAAACCCTAACGACCGCGTCGGGGTCTACTACGACCGCCTCGACGTCTTCGCCGTGTACCGCAACCAGCAGATCACTCTCCCGACGGCCATTCGCCCCGTCTACCAAGGCCACCACGACGTCAATGTGTGGTCCCCCTTCCTCGCCGGCGACAATGTTCCTATCTCCCCGAGCTACGGTCCCGCCCTTCTTCGGGACCGGCCCGTCTTCTTGTCGATTAAACTCGAGAGTCGGGTCCGGTTCAAGGTTGGCACGTTCATCTCTGGCCGGTTTCATCTCAACGTTGACTGCCCGGCGGCGATTGTGTTTGGTAATCCTGCCGCCGGAGTGGAAGTTGGTAATAATGTCGTTAAGTTTCAGTTGGCTCGGCCGTGTAGCGTTAGTGTATAAATTGAGCTTCATTATTGTCAAGCTTTATTAACATGTAGATATATTCATAAAGTAAATGGTTGTATTAAAATAAAATCATAAGAAATTAAATTTGTCTATTTTCAAGTAGGTTAAAATTCAATTACATTGGATTCTCTTTCATTTTTCTTTAAAAAAATTATTTATTTATTTAACTTAACAATAATTGAGTGTTGGGTACAACTCATAATCCAATAATTCAATAGTAAGTTAGCTTGTATATACCTAATAACTAAAATGTTATGGGTTTGAGTCACTTCCAATTATCGTAGAAATTTATAAAAAATTACCAAAATTATATTTTGATCTAAAAGGTAGAGCCTGGCTCGAATTCATGAAGAAAAAAAAAATTCTTTCGAAATATATATATCAATAGAGTGAGAGAGATGTTGGAAGGCGAAGTTTTAAAAGAAGCTAGCTTTGTTGCATTTGTTGAAGATTGGGGTCTCTTGGCTTCCAACTATTTTAGTGGAGTTGGATGCGTTGGATGTGGTTAATACAATTAATGGCGTCTCTTTAAATTATTCGGAGTTTAGCAATTTATATGTTGATATTTTGGAATCGCTCTTTTTATTGGGTGTGGAGAAAATCTCTTATTGTAAGAGATCTTATAATAGAATGGTTATACTTTAGCTAAACAAAATTTTATATCTAATTTTAAGTGGAATGCTTTTGCCCCTGTTGTGGGGGTTGTAGATGAGTTTTGGAAGGGGAATCTTCCCTTGTGGTGGTCTCTATTTTGGAGAAGATTGTTTTTTTGTGGTTGGTGCTGCTTAATATATTTCAAAAAAAAAAAAGTGAGAGAGAGATAAATTACATATTTTTAAAATGCTTATTATTTATATTAGTATTTACATTGAGGGACATTTTGTGGCTACTTTAATGTTTCACACTTTGGGCCCATATATTTAGACCTCACCACATAACAAAGACCTCTCAAACAAAACCCTAAGGGTATGTTTGGCTACGGTGAGAAGGGAAGAGAAGGAAAAGAAAGGAAAATGAAAGTAAATTTATGTTTGGTGGGAAGGGAAAAAAATGGAAATGAGAGTAAGTTTATGTTTGATGGGAAGGGAAATGAAGAGAAGTGATAATACATTTATGTTTGATAAGAAAGAAACGGAAGGGAAGTGATGTGATGTTTATATATAATAAAAATAATAGATGTTTAATTTGTTAATATAATATTTAATATAATATTTTTTTTCAATGTCATTTAAAAATTTATTTAATTTTATTTATTATTTAAATTAATTAAAATTTAGTATATTATTATCAAAAATTCAAAATAAATAATTAAAAAAAAATCAAAATATAGTTCAAATCTTGATTCAAAATATTGATAAATTTTAATCTTAATTTTAATAATTTTATTTTAAATAAATAAATATATTAATAAATTATTTAAAGAAAAATATTTTTTTAAAAATAAAAATTAGAGAATTTACCATAAGCAGCCCATTCTACCCCTTGCGTATTATATTTATAGCACAATTCTTAAAATAATTCATTTATAGCATATTATTTTCTAACTTAGTGATAGAAACTCAATTTGAAATTTTATCACTCTTAGAAAATTCAAGTAGAATCAGTTTATTGAATTCAATCACTAATATCAGTCTATAATTAAATTTAATCACTAATAGATTCAATCAGTGATAGAATTCAATTTTGATTTTCTGCTATATATAAAATATTTTCAAAAAAATGTTATAGATGAAATTTTCTTAATTTTTTTTTGACATTCATGTAAAAGCCCCTAAAAAAGAATCAATATATAAATGTTGATTTCAAAAAATATATATGAAAATGTAAAAAAAAAAAAAAAGTTAAGAAGTAACTTTAAAAAACATTAAAATTTATAAAATTAAAATGTTTATTTGAAATTAAAAAGTAACTATAAAAAAATAATAATAATTAAACATATAAACAGATTATGAATGTAAAAAAGGAAAAACAAAATAAAGAATAAAACGAAAACAGCGGGAAGGGAAGCAAAAAGAAAAAAAGAAAAAAGAAAAGAAAAAGAAGAACTGACCTCACGCGACGATTTAGGGAGGAGTTAAGAAGCCCGTGGGCCAAATGTGAGAAAAATTGATTTCTCTTCCCATCTCCACTCTTTCCCACGGGCCAAACGCCTCCTAAGGGCATGTTTGCCCCATGAACAAATGATGGAGTTGGCTTGGCTTGACTTCTATTTCATGTTTGCCCCATGGACTTCCATAAGTCCATCCAACTCCTACCCAACCCTACGTGTGGATCCCATATTTTTATTTAAATATTAAAATATTAAAAAACTACTTAATATTTATTTTTTTATTTAAATAAAAACTTCAACAATTGACTTTCCATCCCATCAAACATAACTTTATTCTTAAAAAACTATTAAATATCTATTTTTTTATTTAAATCAAAATTTTAACTATTCTCTCTCCATCACATCAAACATAATTTTATCTTTTATTTCCTTCCTCCCAAACATAAACTTATTTCACTTTATCTTCTCTTCCCATCTCAACTCAACCCAACCCAACTCATCACCTCAAACCCAAACATGCCCTAACAAGATGAAAAATGAACCAAACCCATGTGCTCCCTTTTTCTCCTTTCAATTCTACCCTACACCAAGATAAATAGGCCTATTCCAAATTTTATTTCTTTTTTCCTTTTATTATACTTTTACTTGCTGCCCTAAAAAAAGCAAACACATAATGCTCGTATGGTAAGAATCTTGTTTCTCGTTTCTTAATTTTTGTTTTATATTTCATATTTTAATTTTTTTAGAATAAGAAACAAGAATTTGTTTGATAATTGTTTATCTCTCTTATTTCTTAAAAAAAAAAAAAAAAAAAATGAATTTATTTGGTGATTTTTATTTTTGTTGTTGTTGTTTTTTTTTATATAAATATATTTTTATTCATGAAAAAATATAACATGCATTTAAATTTTGGATTTGGATTTTTTTTTTATATATGTATTTAAAGATTTAAAAATGAATTAATTTCGAATATAACATGCATTTTATTAATGATGTATTTTCTGTTGTAACAACCCTATGTAATTCTCTCATGGGCTTCTTATATAGAGACCATAATTCTTTGTATAATTCATAATATTGAAAAATCATATATATTATTCAAAAGTTATCTTGGTATCAGAGTTGCATAGACATACATCTTCTTTAAAAATGGCCTCTAATTCTTTGAATACAGCCGCATCTACTCCTCATTTTCTTCTTTCTAATATATGCAATTTGGCACCCATTAGGTTAGACTCTATCAATTATGTGCCTTGGAAAGTTTAAGTATTTGCAATTTTAAGAGCACGTGCTCTTTTTGGTCACATTTATGGTTCCACTCCTCCACCGGCACAGTACATCAACAATACATCAGCAACTGAATCATCATCAACACAACAACAAACAAGAGAAATCAATCCTGAATTTTTACAATGGACCTACTGAGATCAAGCTCTCATCACACTCATCAATGCTACACTCTCTCCATCGACCTTTTCTCATGTTACCACAACAGCTACTGCCGGTGATCTTTGGAAGTCATTAAAAACACGGTATTCATCTAAAACTCGGTCAAATATGTTGGCTCTAAGATCTACTCTTTATTCGGTACATAAAGAACCTTCAGAATCTGTGGAACAATATGCTCGACGTGTCAAGGACATTGTCGATAAGCTTGCAGCGGCCTCTCTGTCACGGTAGATGATGAAAAAACTTTGTTACACACCTTTTCGCACGTCCATTCGCACGAGGAGCACGCCTATTACACTCGGTGAGCTTGAAGTAGACTGGATGCATAGGAGAAAAGTTTAGTAAAAATACTCAAACCTTTAGAAGTGTTACCGAAAACATAAAAAAACCCATAAAATTAACAAAAATGGAAACTGAGAAATTCTACATTTTGAAGCAAAATTTCATAAATCTATTTTATTTTTTAAATTTTAGAAATAAGAAATAAGAACATTATCAAACAAGTCTATTTCTAAAAAAAGAATAGGCAGAAACTAAAATAAAAATTCAGAATTTTACCAAACGAGTTTATATATTTCTTTCTTTAAAACCCACCAACTCATAGAAGCCTATCGAACTCAAAGATTTTTTTTTTTTTTTTTTTTTTTTTTTTTTTTTTTTTTTTTTTTTTTTTTTTTTTATATCCATGACTGTTCTAACTGATCTACAATATTTCGATGTCAAAAAAACTCGTAAATATTAATTTAAAATTTTACTTCCCAGACAAAAAATATTTATTTCTCCCTTAATGGTTACTTAATTAGGAACTAATTTTTTATGGTTTAGTCACAGAAAAAAAATTAATGATAATAATTGAAGGTGTACCAAATTTCCCCCTAAAATATAGGTTTTCTACACATGATTTTTTGTTCTTCCTAGTTATTATGATTAGCCTTGACAGCATTTATTTGCATCTTTAGAGGGCCCCCCACTCCTAAAAAAAAGACTTTTATTTCTGTAGTTGACCCTTAAATTGTATACTAATTAACCAATAATGTTAAAATATTAAATAACTTTCCATTCATTTAGCCAACAGCTCAATGACATTAATGTTTATTCAATCATCTAAAAATTTTGAGAATATTCTCAAAAATTTATATTCATATACCTTTTGAAGTTTAATGATTGTGAATATGGGAAAGAAGACCTCAATTTATTTATTAGTCAACATTATTCACTACAACTATAACTGAGTCTTGAGAGTATAAACCTATTCTTAATTCACTTTTTTTTTTAGAAATATTTTTAATTGGCTTTAAAAACACTTATTTACCATAAATTCAACAAACTGATTCAAACATACTTGACGTTTTTGCTGTGTACGGTAACTAATAGACCACTCTCCCGACCGTCGGTCTACTAAGGTCACTACAACATCAATGTATGATCTTCTTTTCTCGTCGGGCGACACTGTTCTTATCTCTTTCATAATCAATAATCAATAGATTAATTTCTCGATCATACTAAGCAATGCCTAAATCAAAGAGAGTAATAACAGAAAGATGACAACCATCATAAAGTGGCTCATTTGGTTAAAGAAAATCTTGGGATGTATAAGATAATGAGTTCAATTATCGATCGCAAGCTTGAAAAATCGATCGCAAGCTTGAACAGCACAGCAGATGCCCAAAAGAAAGCAAAATCAAAGCAGATTTCAGAGAAATTGGATGAGAAATGGAAGGATTAGAGAAATGGAAGGTTACCTTGAATCTCAGAATGAAAATCGAAGCAGATTTCAGAGAAATTGGTTGAGAAGAAGAGTTGAGAATGAGAACGGCTGAGACGCGAGACAAAGAGGAGGGAAAAAATTAGGGTTTCTATTTT
>JBBMEF010077074.1:0-10073 GCA_037832685.1 Sicyos baderoa | reverse complement strand
CTGACAAATTGTTGACCCAGAAGTAACGCTCAACCCGGCACAACCACCCTTCTGGATCCTCCTCTAACAATCCCTTATAGACCGACATCTCAAGCTTCCGCATCCTTCTGTCCGTTTCCCGACCCTGAGCCCTAGGCCCCCCTCGCTCATGATGGTCCTCCCACCTCTGGTTGTTCCAACCGTCATGCATCGGGGGTCTATCATCCCCCTGGCACACCCTCCGAACATCCTGCCCCCCATAACCCCGTTCCAACCCGAATGACCCAGACCGCCCCGGCCCAGCCAGTCCGCCCAGACTTCCCCAGCCTGAAACCTCATTCGCTCGCCCCGGCCTTTCGCCCCAGCGAAACGCTTCATTCGCCCCGACGAAACCAGTCCCCCCCGGTCCTAACCTACCGCTAGCCTCGCCCGCGCCCGAGACCCCGTACACCCCACGGCCAGCCCCAGCCCACGCTCCCCGCGCGCCCCACCTTTCGCTGTCGTTCGCCCCTGCGAACCCGTCGGTAACCGATCCTCGCCTGCCCCATAAGTAACCCTCGCCCCTGCCCAAGCCCGGTCCCCCCGTGCCTGGTTCCCTCGCGCCTGCGCTTGACGATCCCACGCCCGGCCCACGCCAGCCTTAAGTCTTCCCCGCGCCCCCCGATGCACACCCCCACGGACATCCCGACGCCCTCGCCACTCTCTCAGAAGATCGCTCGCCCCCCATTGCCGCTGCCACTCGCTCCCGCTCTGTCCGTCTTGTCTCGAACGACCACCGCCGTTCTTGACGTTGGCGCTTCCTCGACGGCCTTGCCCAAGTTTGGTGGAATCACGATCATCACCGGTGAACCCTCCTTCCTCGCCGTTTGCGCGAGAATTTGTTGCAACGCCTCATTCATCTGCGCCATCCAACGGTCCATATCAGTTCTCCAAACCTCGTCTTCCACACGTTTCGCCACTATCTCCTTGACCTGATCTTCGAATTCTTGCATTCTTGTATCCTGCCTTGTTTCAACCATTTTTAGATCGAAACTGCTCTGATACCAATTGATAAGAACGAACACGAGTGAAAAGAATACTGAATCTTTATTAATACTTTGTTCCCAAGAACCAGAGCATATAAGCCTCAAGTTCTTGGATATCTAACAATGACTTAATCCATCCTATTTATAGACATATACTTTTCCTAGTCCTAAAAGGAATCCTAGACATATCCTTTTCCTAATCCTAAAAGGAATCCTAATAATATAATAATCTAATAAATCCTATTACAATAATAACCTAATTAACAACCTAAATGTTACTCTTTACTTCTTGTGTCGCCTTTTATATACTTGCAAAGCTCTTGGGATCGTATCAGATAGGTGGCCCAGGGTCAGAAGAGTAACCAGAGGAAATTGGCTTTGAGCAGATGGTAAATGAGGAAATAGGCTTGGACAAAAGGTAGAATTTATTAGCTGTCAAAATAGATGGGCCCACAATGTCATCCGTCAGCTTTAATACCTGGTTATCCGGCTGTGATTGGCTCGATGCAGCAACTTCTTGTGTCAGATCTTCAGCAGGCTCATCAGATACGACACCTCCATTGCTCGTCAGAGAAGCTCTGTTCTCAATCTCGGTCGTCGACAATGTCGCGAACTCCGCAAGAGAAAGCCTCCGCAGACACGGTACCTCCAACGCACATCGATGAAGCTCTTTTCTCAATCCCGGTCGTCGACATTGTCACGAACTCCACAGATGAGAAAGAGTACGAACAACCCGGTTCTTTAGACACGGTACCTTCAACAGTCGTCGATGAAGCTCTGTTCTCAATCCCGATCGACGATAACGTCGCGAACTCCGCATAGAAGAAAGAGTCCGAACAAATAGGGTCGATGTTCCTTAGAAAAATAATGGATGGGTCCGGGATCTTCTGTAAGTGATGTCTATTGCCTTCCTTCGGACGATAAACCCATTTTGGTTTCTGCAGTTTCGTCTTCAAAACAGAGGAGTTGTAGCTTGAATAGGATGGTTTGTGAGCTGATGAACACTTTTAATGGATTTTCCTTTAGTAAGTGCACTTACATAGGATGGTTTATGCGATTCAATAAGTGCGACATTACTTTTCTTCATCTTCTCTGTAGTCTCTGTCTCTTCTGTGGGAAAAACCTCTTTAATGGTGGTTGTAGCTTGAATAGGGATTAATGAAACATTTATGGGATCCTTCGACAGTATTTCAGTGTCTTCTGGTGGAGGAGATCTTTCAATAAGTGTGTGAAAAGTACGACAGCCCCATCTATCTTCTCCAATCGAAATCACCAGTTTATTACGTCTACCATTGTTGTCAATTTTGGTGATTTCAGCAAAGTATCCTTTCCTGTTATTGATCTTTTCAATCTAAATCGTATAGTCATCAGCCCGTGAAGTAACAAAGTACTTGTGGTTCAAATTCACATTAAGAAGTGTAAGGAACCCATTGTTGAGCCATTGCAGATCAGTTGGTCATTGGATAGACAAGAAGAAGGCCCTATCCCTAGTTGTTTCGGTTATCCTTACTCTGTTTCCATTATATCGCTTATCCACTTCCACCGAGTAGTCCTTGCTTTCTATCGAAGAAATCCGAGGGAATTTCTAAATCGTCATCGAACTTGAGGCGGAGGTTCATCGGAGCTTGCTGGGGGTAGTCAAAGGGCTAGAGAGATGCGAGAGAGAGAATAGGGGTGAGAGAGAAGCCATGCTCACTCATGATGGAATACTATTTAGTACGAGTTTGTTTGGATAGAGTCCAAAACTAATTAACAACTAGCTAGAATGCGGACAAGCGCAATATGATGTGGTTGAGATAGTTCATACATATAATAGCTAGGAGTTCGATCAAAAATCTACCACTGATTATGAATTATGTTTCTCGACTTTCGAGAGTGTGTATTATGAATTTTTTAAAAATAGGTTCATGAATTTTAAGTCAATGTCTTAAACTTTCAATTTTATATCTAATTAGTTATAATTTCAACGCCCCAACAAGTGCATAGCTCTACCGACATCTTGTACAACCTAATAACCATGAAGTTATAAGTTCGAATCCCTTTTCCCCCAATATTGTTGTATCAAAAAAAAAAAAAAAATACAATTTCAACTTTGTTTTTAATTAACAAACTTACACCAAATTTAAACTTTCAATTTTGTGTTAAATAGGTTTAGAATCCTATTAAACGTAAAATTATGTATATCTCTAATAAATCATAAAATGTGTGAATATCTCAAAATTTTAATTAAAAAAAATTGACTTCTTTATTTATGTGTTCAGTCAATTTATGTGGATCTCGATTATTGCTATCTAACTTTACAACATAGGTAGAAAATCAATTCCTAAAACTTTTTTAATTTTCAAGATCTTATTGACCATTGAGTCAACTCATCCGTCTCTCCAAAATTAAATAGAGCATAATGGTGGTAGATCCAAAAAGAAGGCAATTATATTAATATTGGAGATATGAGGGGACATGTTATAATATGCTCCAATAATTTAGGATGGTCTACTAGATTTAGAAACAAACATGTGACAAAGAGCAGCACTGTATTTTTCAAACCTGAGATGAGAGTGTATGTGTTGGTAGTGTAGTGGCCACATCTGCCATGACTTATTCTCATATATCATAAGCTAAAATCCAAATGACTTTTGCAGAGAGCTTCAAATAATCTTCTCTTCCATGTGAAGAGCCTTTGGAGGTTTTTGCTATCTCAAACTACAACAATCAAATGATATATTATTGTCAAGACTACAAATCTGTTTGAAATTTCAATCACTGAAAATGAGAAGGAAATATTCCAATTGGTCTCTCATGGGGCAGTGAGCCTCACAAAATTTGCCATTTTAGGATCCTTTCATCATCAAACAATTGGTTGCTTGCACACAAACTCAAATGTGTGACACTAAACTCTCCATGATGATCACTATCAAGGACAAAAACTATCTTGAATTGGTCTAGTGCATAAGAGGATTTCGAAAAATTAAGGGCGTGTTTGGATGTAGATGAGAGAAGATGATAACAACAAATAAACCTTGTTTGAAGCATAGTCGGATGCGAGGAAAGAAAAAGCTTGTTCAATGTGCACGAAGATAAATGACATAAAAACTTGTTTGAAAGGGTGAGAGATGAGATGATAGAGTATTTGATGCACCCTTTTTATCCTTATTTTAATCCTGCAATTTATTAGTCCCATTTTTCGACACTTCTTTTAAATTTTCAATGAATTAAGTTTTTACATTCATTTTTTCAGAAAATAATGGTGTACTAGTCAAAAACTAACTAAAAAATTATGAGTTAAATTTATAATGATCATTTGTATAAGACTTAATTTTCAACAAGACAAGTTTTCACAACAATTAAATACAATAGAATCAGACGGTTGTATTTCAACTCTCACATATTCTTTGTCTGTGACTGTATTTATATTACTAATATTATATTAACTCACATGCCTAAACTATTTGTTGGTTGATATAATTAAATTTAACACAACCCATCAACTTAAACTTTTGAGTTGATTGATGGTTTAACATAATTCATCATGATATCAGAGCAAGAGGTCTTGAGTCCAAATCACTCAAAAATGACTTACAATCACTCGAAAACTCAACATTTATTATTAGGTTTTAAAATGGAGCATCCACATCTGGCTGCCAAGAAACTTAAGAGATGTTGATTGTCGGTAGCAGGTGGCCCAGATCCACGACCAGTTGGTCGCATGGATTCAATGGTCCTTTACTCCACCATGCGTGCGAACCTTTTGAATCAAATTCTATGGACCAAATTACAAATGCAACCAAGCCCATTAGTTTTAACTGAGTTAGCCATGAGCCCATGATATCGCCTCATGTACAAAATATTCAACAGCAAAGTTTGAATGATGAAAATAAAACTATAGTGTAAGACAACAAGTACCTGATATCTTGGTACATGCTATGGCTTCCTCATGCACTCTTTCTACTCGCTCACGATAACTTCCGGCCACCGCTGAAGGTATGTATGTAATTCAGTTGATAGTACATCACAGATAAGATCAATTCCGGTGTTCATCAAACAAAAAAGTACAAATAGTTGCAATGTAATAACTTGACTAGATCACATTGTAAAGATAATGACCCAAGTTTCTAACATGGTTCAATAAAAACCTTATAGAGTGCACATTAAAGATAAAAATTCAACAATCTAACACACCCATGTCATATGAAGACGAAATCTGGCAGACCAAGCACGATAAAGTAACCAATATCTAATAGCTGTTTAGGAAGCCTCAGGTGGCGGTTGAGTCAAACCAGACTTCACCAACAACTTGCTTAGGGACTCAGGTGAGCGAACTTGATACTTGACATTTCCAGAAGGAGAAAGGAAAACCTCAGCTAATTCAAGCTTATCTGAAGTAAGACTCGTGCTGTCCATGGTTTTGCTGAGCACCTTAAGTGCAAGCTCGATGGCGTCTTCCCTCGTGATATCATCCTTGTAATCCTGTTTGAGCATCGACTGGGCGGCCTGGTTGTTTGCACCAATTGCAGCAGCCTTCCAACCACCGTAGTTTCCACTTGGGTCACTCATGTATAGTTGAAAGCCATAGTTTTTGTCCCATCCTGCAAACAGAAAAGAAACACCAAAGGGACGTAGACCACCGAACTGAGTGTAGCCTTGCTTTGTGTCACAGAGGGATTGAACCAGTTGCTCAACAGGCATCGGCTCTTGGTAAGCGAAAGTGTATCGTTGCGCTTGAACTCTTGCGGTGTTGATTAATATGTTTGCATCAGACATTATGCCAGCCACAGCACATGCAACATGATCATCAATTTTGTACATCTTCTCCGTGGAAGTTGAGGTCTGCAGGAGTTTGGAAGTGACCTTCTTTTCACCTACCAAGACAACTCCATCTTTAGATAGTATCCCAATTGCAGAACCTGCATTTCCAATCGCCTCCATTGCATATTCAACCTGGTAAAGGCGACCTTCTGGAGAGAAGATGGTTGTTCGGCTATCATATCGTCTAGACATTTTTTATCCTGTTAGGAAGAGGGGAAAAAAAACAGCAGGACCGTAAGAATGGAAAATCTGGCAGGGCAGAATGATCCCAATCAAAGTAGCATGGATGCAGTGATGGGTGATAAACATGGCAACATACTGATGTGATGACATCTCTTTCAAAAAATTGGGACAACATTCTGTACTGCATTTGTACATTTTTATATGTTACAACTTACAACACTTTCAACATTATGAGTTGTATGATATCTAAGGATCTACAAATGAATAATTATATTTCCGTTGAAAATATCTCTCTTCTTTCTCACACACATCCATATGGGCCAGACCCATACCCATACTCAATTAACTTTATGTCTCTCTCACTCTCTCTAACACACACACCCAATGGCTCGAACCCATGACCTTGTTGGCCACACTTATCAGTTAGAGAAATACTTACCTAAGGGTGGGTAAGTATTTTCAAAATACTTACCCACCTTACAACCACATATTTTTACCTTTTTGCATTTCTCTCTCCATCAATCAATATCAATTTTTTTTATAATGTAAAAACATGTGGTTGTAAGAATGGGTAAGTATTTCCCACCCTTTGGTAAGTATTGCTATCAGTTATGACTTATACTAGTTGAGAAATTGCAGTTGTTGGCCACGCACACTCATATGACTTGAGGTTGCTTTCTTCATAGTTCATCCCCATGAGTTGCTGCTTGCCTGCTCCTCATAGCTCAGTTTGTTTCCCCTATCTATATTACAGATTAATTTTGGTACTCTCTCCATGATCCTAATTCTACTCTGTATCTTGCAGAGAGTAGAGTATTATTAAGAATCCAAAAGGGTACAAAACAGTCCCCAAAAGGTGGCATAGTGGTTGATGAATTGAGTTTCGATGTCTTTCGGTGCCTGGCCTAGAGATGGACGTGGTTACTCCGGCCCCCGGTATAGTGGAGCGAAACTCCGATTTCTCGGTTTTAAAAGATAAAATCCAAAATATTATAGTTTTTTTACATTTACTAACTATGAAAATAATTCGAACAAGGATGAACATCGAAATTCATTATTCGTGTGAATCCCGCGTAATTAGTTATGTGAGTCCATTATTGGTGTGAACTTCGAGTGTGGAACACATGTCGGAAGGTGTGTCGAAGTAGTTGAGAGGTCAATGAAGGGAGATAGGTAATACTAGTTAGGGTTTTGAAACACATGAAGATGACGTAATTCCTATGAGCCTACGAGTCTAAAATAATGAAATGGATGGCAGAATCCCAGCCCACGTCTCTTAAGACTTGAATATGAATACATTTTCAGAATCTCACTGCTACGCTAAGTTGTACTCATAAATCCCAGTATTTGCTTCCAAACATTCTCTTCAATTTAGGAATTTGATATTTCAAAATTAAGGAATTGAGAAGAGAAAGAAGAAGAACATCACCTGGAATCGGAGTTCACGAACCTCTAAGCTGCCAGGCCGATCTCTTGATCACATCGCTGATGTCGCGCAGAGTTCAGCGACATAGGCTTCTAACTTCGCTTTGCGAGTGGGCTTTAACATCCACAATGGGCTTCTGTGGCCCAAACATATGAGCTCATTGTCTAACTAACATCCGCCCCAAATTTAGACTATACTTACATTTGTTCCATCTAGAATAAAAGAAATGAGGCCCAATCAAATGAGGCCCATTAGGACTTCTCATACTTAAAAGTGGTTCTTGAGTTTTAGAGAGACTCTCGAAAAATCAGCCGCTAGAGAGAGAAGCAACTTAAAGAGAGAAAGAAAATAGAGAGAAAGAAAATAGAGAGAAAAGAGGTTTCTGCCCAGCTTTGGTATTTTGGCGTTTCCGAGCAATTCAACCGTCGGATCGGGCTGAAATTTGAACAGCGTGTTCGTGATACGAGGGTCTTCAATCTGAACAGTGGAGATCGAGTTCGGAGCTTTCTACGGCCATATTTCAAAGGGCGATTCAGTTCCATAATTTGTAAGATCTTTCTATTTATCTCTTTGTTTAGAGTTGTTTGTTGTCAAGATTGTTATCTTGAGTTGTATACCTCTAGTTGTAACTAGGGAGAACTTGTTGTTGCCCATTATCGATTATAGTGGAGATTTTGACTTCGGTCTGTGGTTTTTTACTCCTCGCATTGAGGAGGTTTTTCCACGTTAAAATTCTTGTGTGTTGTGCTTGATTTATCTACCATATATGTGCTTGCTGATTTTTTCATTAGGAACACAAGAGAGGAAATAATTGATCCATAGACATATAATGTTTATTCCCAACAAATATGGAAAAGAAAAATGGTTCTTTTGAATATGGATAAGACTCATAGCGGTGGTAGAATGGTTCTTTTGAATGCATCAAATTATCAAGTGTGGAAAAGAAAAATGGAATATATTTTATATGTGAATGATTTATATTTTCTAGTGTTTTCACAAGAGAAGTCGGATGATAAAGCCGATTTAGAACGGGAAATATGTCATAAGAAAGTATGTGGCATGATTAGACTTTGAGTAGAAGAAAATATTCTAAATCATATTGGTGAAGATAATCATGCTCGGTCTATGTGGAACAAGCTTGAGTCTTTGTATGCCCCGAAAACTGGTAATATTAAATTTTATTTGACTAAGTAAATAATGGCTTTAAAGTATCAAGAAGGAACGTCTATGTTAGATCACTTGAATACATTCCAATGGATTATTAATCAGCTAGCTGGAATGAGTATCAAGTTTGATGAAGAGATACATGGTTATGGCTTCTTGGTTCGTTACCAGATTCATGGGAGACATTTAGAACTTCCTTGTCGAACTCAACTCCAAATGGTATACTAAGTATGGACTTGGTAAAAAGCAGTGTATGTAACGAAGAGATGAGAAGAAAGTCACCGGGTTCTTCTTCAGAGTCTGATGTTCTTATTACTGAAAGAAATGGGAGAAGTACGAGCAAAGGTCCGAAAAACAGAGACAGAAGCAAGAGTAAGAGTGGCCGGTTTTATAATGTTGGATGTTTTTATTGTGGCTTGAAAGGTCATATAAAGAAACATTGCAGAAAACTGAAGAGAGAAAATGTAACGACCCGCGTTCCCGGTTCGTTATTAGGCTTGTATTGCTTAATTAATTAAATTTCTATTTAATAAATTGGCGTCGATTTAATCCATGTTTTAAATTGAATTTCAAGTTGTCTTGGAGGAGGTTCGAACCTTGGCCTTGGGAGTGGCCAAGGGAATTGGGAAGCTTTAAATTTAAATTGGATTAAAAATTAAAAGACCAAGGTGGGATTTGAACCCATGCCCCCTTGGTAGCATTTAAATGAATCATTTTAAATTGTTTAATGAGTTTTTAATTAAATAAGAAGGGAAGGATTTTATTTGGTTTAATGGGTTTTAACTAAAGGAAAAGAGAAAGTTTAAATGATTGTTATTTTTAAATGATTTAATCAAAAAGATTTAAAAATACCTAAATTCTATTCCTTCCAGCCCTCTTCTTCACGCAAATCTCAGCAGCCGCCAACTCCCATTTGTTGTTCGCGATTCATCCAAAGCCGAGGTAAGCTTGCGTAGACTTCGTCTTCTCCTTCTTTTCTTCCTTATTCGCCTGCTCCTTCTCGTCCGTTTGTTATTGGTGCGGCTGTGGTTTTCGTTCTCATGTGTGGAGTATTGGTTCGGAGTCCAGTTGCTGCCGCGGGTTCAAGCTGCGTTGCTCCTCGCGTTTTATCGGTCCTAGAGGTAAGGTTTTGATGCTTTGTTTCCTGTTTCGGTTCTGGTTGCTTTTGGAGTTTGGCTGTTCATTATCGGTTTGAGGTTTTGGTTGTTGGCCTCGGGTGTTTGGCTGTAGCGAGCTTCTCCCTTGCCAAAGCCATCGTCGTGGCTTCGTCCTTGTCGCGCCAGCACGCCCCTTGCCCCTTCGTCGCGCCTGGTCTGCTTGCCGAGATCGCGCTTGCTCCAGCGCTGTTGCCTTGCCGAGAGCAGCGTCCAGTTCGTCCCGCGCCTGCACATCGCGCTCCAGCCGTGCTCGCTTCGACGCGTCCGAGCCGTTTTGTCTAGACGTGCTGCTGCCCTCGCTCGCGCGTGCAACCGCGAGCGAGCCTTCGTTCGCTT
>JBBMEF010077054.1:0-10074 GCA_037832685.1 Sicyos baderoa | reverse complement strand
TAAAAATCCAGCTCATTCTTTGCTCATCTCATTCTTCTTCCTTCTACTATATGTCTTCAACTCCTTGTCTCTAACAAAATCCTATACCGTTCTTGTTATGGAAATTCTACTTGAAACTAGATATTGTAAGGATACGAGTCTTTACAAATTGGTATCAGAGCATATTCCGATTATAGGGAGAATTAAGAAATCGTTATGGCAAAGAAAGAGAAGTGGGAAGAAACGAGAATGAAGGTCGTGAGGCTGAATGGATTATCAGCTGGACAGATGGATGACACCGTAATGAACTCAAAGAAGATAAAAGAAAAAAAGCTCTCTCCCCAAAATGATCTCAACCCTAAAAAATACTTGAATGCCAAACATGAATTAAGTCGCGAAAAAAGAGAAACGTGTCCTGATCCTGAATGCCATCATGGACCGGCTCAATTGGTCAAAGAGGGTCTTGGAGTGCATAAAGTGATGAGTTCAATCCATAGTGGCCACCTATCTAAGAATTTCCTACGGATTTCCTTGGCATCCTAATATTGTAAGGTCAGACGGTATGTCCTGTGATATTAGTCGAAGTGCGTGAAAACTGACCCAAACAATCATGGATATCAAAAAAAAAAATTGCAAATTACGACTCTCCTTTTGGAACCGGATTAGACGAACGCAACATATAATTTTAATAGCCTTCAAAGGAAGTGTTCTTACAACAAAGACCATAAAAAGATTATTCAAAATGGCTAAACAGGCTCACATTTAAATCAATTAATAACTATAACAAGCATCCGACATCCAACTTGATCAAGTTTACAACACAAAAATGCAATAAGCATCAACTTGGGGAAAAAGGTTAATTAAGTAAAAGTTCCTAGTTCAACTACAGGAACGAGAGATTCTCCATGAAAACAAAATAAATGATAGGAATGAACCATTATGTGTCGTTTTGGATCACTAGTCGGATTGAAGGGTACTCACGTAAAGATGCTTTCTCCATGCTCCTCCCCTTCAGCAATTGTATACACTTCAAGTAAGAAGAGATCTCGTGAGATGTTCGCGTGCAGTGGCCAGTGCTTGACTTATTGTCTGTAGATAAGAAAATGAGTTAGTCTATATCCATTTTATCTTGCTATTTCAATTCTCAACGGTTCAAAAAAACTCTTTTGAGTAAAACCTACATAGGAAAGAGTGTAATAATACCTGTTCAGACAAAGAAGCTGAAGAATCTAAACTTTGAGTTGCAACCTTCCCAGCAATCACATTTCCATCAGTCTCAAGAACAATACTGCATAAATATTATACAAAAAAGGTTTAAACTGGCTCGCTAAACAACCATTGCCATGGTTAAAAGATCGTACTAATAGAACTTTAGGCACTTCGATACAACCTCGTTCAACTATACATACTTCATTCCTCACATGTGTATTTAACTCTCTAAATTTTAGATGTAATCAAGATTATAAGAACTATCAGAGTACATTTTTGACAGATATGCTTAAAAGCTCAAGAAAACTAAAGTTCATAGGATTGATAAACCCTAAAAGCATGTAATAAGCTAATTAAACCATACCCTCCATCAACAATTTCATCAAGGCACAAAAAAATAAGATCCAAGTTTTCAAGCGCTTCCTTCTTTTCCACGTGACCCCTGAAAACCACACTACACATTAATTTTGTGACATGGTAACTTTGCAGTGAAATACAGTACTAGATACAGCAAGGAAGTTGATATAGCCAGAAAAAAAGTAACAAATGTTAGGACTTGGAGCTAAAACCTAAGGAGAAGGCCAACAGCATCGAAAAATCCCTGAAGAACTGTTGCCAAGATGAGCTCGTTTTCATATTCTCCACCAGTGACAAAAAAATGTAGGTCTTGCACAAACTTGTATACAACAATATTGCTTTCAAACATTGCTATCTCCGCTGCAGATAACGAATACATAACAAGTTAACAGGATATAAACGTATCACACTTTCTTAAAACTGCTTAGTGCATACTTTTTGCATTGTCTTTTTAAAACTATCTTAATGTTGTTGTTACCTGGGTGCTAAGAAGGTAATGGCTCCAAGGTAACAATAAGATGGTAAAAAAGACAACCAAAAACACCAATAAGAAAATAGTATCTCAAACAACATATTACCTTCATTTCGAGCATTGCTCTTCTGAGTTTTGCTAAATACAGCTTTCTCATAAGATTCCTTTGCACTATTTGTTGCCCACTCATCAGAGTAATACTTGACAGCTACACGTTTCCCCTCAGAATCCAACAGGAGAATGTTTTTAATTGAAGGACAGGACTCCTACATCAAAAACAAAATACAGAGTAAAGGATCGGTGTGATGCTACAGGTATGCATGTCAGCGTCGCGCAGTAATGGTTTTCATTTCAATAGCAGTGGCCTAGACATCCAATAGATAATATTGACGAGGAAACATGCAATAATATGGTTTTTCTATGGTGGACTGGAGTCTGGACTGCCCCAGTAACAATGAGAGACCACTCTAAAATAAGAAAAATTCTAATCGTACATCAAGATTCAAAACCCAAGCCAAGGAACGAGCTCAATTTATCAAATGTGGTTTAATAGATTTTTACATCCAATACTTTTTTTTTTATATCCGTGACTGTCCGAGTCAGCTTTCGCGCACCTCGACTAATGTCACGGGACATACCGCCTGACCCTACAACATTTGGATACCAAGGAAACCCGTAGGAAATTAATTCCTAGGTAGGTGGCCACCATGGATTGAACCCATCACCTTATGCACCCTAAGGCCCTCTTAAACAAATTGAGCCACGCCATGATGGTTTTTTACATCTAATATTCATAATCCAAAATAGAGCAAACAAGTCATTTTCAATTTAAACAGTGACTATTTAGTCCTTGTCTAATAAAGGGAAAGTTTCAATCTTACCATTTTACCTTTTGAATTAAGTCATGTTTAACTTCTATGATTTAATTATATCAAATTGAACTTGAATAAATGCTGAAATTAACACTATACAACCAAAATAGGCACCAATAAAATTCAACCAGCTACAAGAATACTCAATCCCAATCACAAATTCGAACATCCTAAGATTTACTCAATTGAGCAATCAGGTTTTATTAAATATCTCATATGAAATTAAAAAGTTCACACATGTAAATCAAGAACATTGGACCATTCCAACTCCCAAAACAAATAATTAGCTCCCAAATGAATGTGTGGGCATGATCCGATCGATCTGAGGCTCTAATCGACCCAATCATAATCTTAATTTCAAAAAGTAACAAAACCTAAATCAAGCATTACGGGATGTAAAACAGAAACGCAATAGAAGAAAAGGGGATCGCAAGATCAGATTAAAGCGAAATTTACAGAGAGCTCAATTCCAAGATTATGAATCAACGAAGGGAAATCAAATACAAGAATGGGAGAATTTACCATCGTTTAGAGTAGCGAAGCGAGCAGGAACCAAAACTGGAAACGAGTTGAAGAGATGAAGAAACGGCGAACATTTAAACCCCCGAGGCCTGTTCTTTGGATGGATCTCTATTAACAATTGTGTTCTATAATTACATAAAAACCAAATTCAAAAAATAAAACTATATTTATGTTTTTTTATTACTTCAATTTTAAATCGTTGAGAAAGTACGAGGATTCGAATCTTTTTTATTCATCATTTTGAATCTATAAGCTTAATGAAGTTTTTATGTTCGATTACACGTTAATTAATAGGATCGCAAGATGTCGATAAAGCTATATTCTTATTTGCAAAATATTTTAATATCTTATTTTATTTAGAAGAAAAAATGTCTTATAATTTAATATAGTATAAGAACCTTTTATTTTTCAAAACATATATCATTAAAGTTCACTTTAACAAAAAATTATAGTTCTCAGTTTACCAAAAAAAAAAAAAACAGCTTACATAAATCATAATTTTGAGTACATGTGAAGAAAAAAAAGCAGAGAAAATAAATATCCAAGATATTTGTAAGTTCTTGTAATAAATCTAGGAGTGTACATGGGTCGGGTTTAAGAAAATTTTCAACCTAACCTAACCTAGCCCAATTTTTCGAGTTAGATTGCATCATTGAGTTCATCCATACATTACAAAGATAAATATTTTGTTCAGCAAATTAGTTATACTCTACATCAACAAAATACAATCTCCAATCATTAATTAATTCTCAAAAAAAAAAAAAAAAATCTCCAATCATTAATTAGTATAAAAATAATGTATTTTAACTACCTAATTAATAAATAAATAGTATTTTTATGTATATAATTTAAAGTTGAAATTTAAGTTTTCAAGTTTGTTCTATTTATATTCACTTTAAAAAGTTAATTTTGAACAATAAATTCTAGAAAAATAAATCACTTCGTAGCTTTATTTTTATTTTAACAAATTGATGATGTAGCTTCCGATAAATACATATACACGACATATTCAAATCAACCGAGTCTAAGGTCTGGCCTTACTAAATCCAGTATCATTATTAAGGGTTGAGATTTTATCAAAATTAATCATCTCAATCTAACTACAGAACAACATATTGATACGATCGAGTAATCAAGAATTTACAGATTCAAAATCCGTAGAATTCGAAAAAAGCAAAAAACAAATCCAACTAAAGTACGCCCATCTACACAAGATGAAACTCAACGCCACATCAATAGAAAAAAAAAACACCACAATTCTTCATAAAAATAATATCATATTTCAAACTGCAAAACTGAACTAAATAAAAGTGTCATGTATGAAATACATCAATTCATGAAAATGAAGAAAATTGTTGGAATGTTTAGGTTACTGATCTTAACAGTCATGTTGGCTGCTAATAGAAACTTTCCGGCTCAGTAGATTATGAACATCGAGCTTATTGATCTTGGTAGCCAGTATGAAGTCATTTTCAGTCAACCCACCTGCCCAAATCCTAATTATGTCAATCCCAAATACTTGATACACAATATGAAACAGACATAGAATAAACTTGGAACTCAAAAAACAAGCTACACAAAAAGTAGGAGAAAAATTATATAAACTTCATTATTCTACATCATGACTTGGATGTTCCCCTGCAGTTCCTTGTTTGCTAAAGATCAGCTATAATGAGTTCCCAATTTTTCCCTTTTTTTCCTTTTTATTTAGAGGGTGGGGTAAAGGAAGAGGGAAGGGCATAAATCATTCTTGTTTGGGCCAACTTACGCGCACCTCGACTATTGTCACGACTCACGAGACATACTACTTAACCCTACAATATTTGGATATCAAAGAAACTCGTAAGAAATTAATTCTCATGTTAAGTGACTACCATAAATAGAACCCATCACCCCCTTAGTTACTTAAGACCTTCTTGACCACAACATCACTCCATGATGGTGGTTATGTCCACATCATTTTCAAGGCTCAAATCAGTCAGCATACTACAAATCTAAGTCTCGAGCAGAGTAAAGCATATTGCTTCAATGTACATGATTTTTCTTTTTTTTTGAAAATTGGAGCCTAACTCCATTATACCTGGGATAACCACGCACTTCCTAGACCTTCAATGAACATGAAATTAGTTATAAGATTTAAGAAAGATGGCCCAACTTTCCGTTCAAATGGTCTTTTATTACACAGTTTAAATCAGGCCATTAAAATTATGAGCGGCACAAAAAAAGTCCAAGTTTAATGTTAAGCGGAATTTTATCTGATGCTACAGAAACACGAAATCTTACCCACTGCATGTGTCCAGATCTCAATTGTTACATTGTTCCATCCAACTATATGAAGATCAGGGTGATGGCCTGAATTGAATTATAAAACTCAGATTTAGAGCTCATGAAAATTCATATTGCAACCAAACGGATCATGACAAATCATGAAAATCGAAAAGAGTGCTAATCGATATTTCATAGATGGAAAGCAAGATAGCTTCTGCAATTTCAGCTATAAGTTTAAAAAACTCCATTCCTTTAAGAAAACTCTTCACCTTCAACGATCGGTTCAACTTTAGCTTACCATCTTCATTTATAAGGTTCCACTCGGCCAGCTTTACCAAAAAAGAAAATTATACTATTAAAAAGAAGCCGTAGCCAAAATATAAATGAAATGAATAAAGATGATAGCTTTAACAAGCAGGACGGATATCACATACCTCTCGCATCAAACCTTTTGCTGCATCCTCAGTCATTGGTCGCAAATCTTTTGAGTTGCAAGGAACACATTTTTTAGTTGTCAAATCTGCAACATACAAAACGGTCAATTATGTCTGGTACGCAATAACTTTCGAGAATGGCCACGTAATTTTTTTTTTTAATCAAATAGCCAAAATATAAGAGACTTCATAACAAAATATAAGAGATATGAGTTACTCCCCTCGTTACCAATCGGTTTTGAGGTGGAACCATAAATCCAAATCGGTATTCGGTCCAATAAAAAAATAAAAATTGAGATTCGATTCAAGATTGGTGAGTCCAAAAGCGAAACCATCTTGAGAGGGTATGATAAAGATCACACATCGGAAAGAGTAGAGACCTCATAACAATATATAAGAGATATGAATTATTCCCTTTATTGTTAATTAATTTTAAGGTAGAACCCCATATTATCTAATGCATAAGAAGACATCCTATCCGTAGAAGATAAACTCGGGTTGGATTAGTCATCAACTACAAAGGTATCATGCATAAACAAAAAAGAAGGTTGACACTTTGTAATAGCTGCTTAACAAATTTTAAAGCGCTTAAAGGCCAGCCAGCACGCACCTTCGCCAGTACAAAGCATTCTAAATCCAGAAAGTGGTTTCCTACTTGATGATAAGCCCACATGCTCCCAACATATCCCAGTAATTCGAGAAATTGGACTGTAAATACACAAATTACCTCTGTTTGAATTTAAAACGAAACCCATACTAGCCAAACTTTAATATTGTGTTATACAACCATCACAGTAAGTATTCATTCATTGCTAATGAAACGAGCAAGCAAAGTCACTTTGAAGAAGGTTGCACATAAGAACTTCACACTTGAGTTCAAATCGATATACAAGGTCTTTAGTATTAAACACTGGCAAAACCATCTGTGTGGTGACCGGAAAAGTAGAGCACCCACCAAAGATAAGCAAAATAAGATTCCTAATACTATAGTTTTAATGCACCTTCCATCTTAAAAGACAAGAGTTGTCTCATATTGGAAATGTGAAAAGTTCTAACTTTAACTTTGATAAGAAATCTGGACTACTTCTCTCATCACCAATTAGTTTCGAGATAGAATCCCATATTATCTATTATGGTATTGCCATTGTTGTTAAAATCGCACGTTTCACGTCTGATTCACAATGAAACAAACCTAAAACGAGTCAACTTGTGGATTTGAATCACAAAATAATCGAATAATACGATCCAAGAGTTGGAATCCCACGATAATCAAAACGTTACGTTCTTCAAAAAAAATAATGACTTTTACATGGTGTAGGCTCGCCGGTGTTGAAATGAAGAGATGAAGGGTTGGAGTCGACGGCCATGTGAGGAAGACGAACGAACTAGGCTCCAACAAGAACAAAGAAGAAGAGGGGAAGAGTTGTTTGTGAGGAAGAAAAACAAAATAGTGAAAAGGGAACGATTTGTATTTGTATTTAAATGCAATTCTTATTTTATTCCCTAAAAGAATATAAATTGAAATTTCAAAGGTAAAAAGTTTGATTTGACAATCAATTTATCATAGATAAAACTTATTTTTTTAATTTATTTTATTTAATTTTCATGGAAAATATAATAATAAACAATTAACATAAATAATTTTGTTGATGTTAAACGTCCGTACCTTTAACTTAAATGAATGTCTCTTATATTCTCTAATATATTTGTATTCCATCTCAACTTAATAAATATACTTATGTTTTGTTATTATAAATATACTTATCTATTACTCTTATGGGCCACCCATTTAAGGAGGAGAAGAAGATCTTGTGGGAACACTTTATCAGAGCCTTTTGCTGGAATTTGTGGCTGGAACGGAATAGGAGGATCTTCAAAGATAAATGCTCTAATTATGATATTTTTTTTGGAGGCCATTACTTCTAATGTGATATCTTGATGTAAACTTAATCCTTTATTTTGGTCTTATAGTTTTGAAACTCTACTTAATTACTGGAGATCATTCATTTGACTCATAGTAATCTATACCTATATTTTGTAATTTCATAATCAATGAAATTGTTTCTTATCCAAAAAAAGTTATTATCACAGTTTTTTATTTTGAAACGAAACTTGAGGATTTAAAATTTGAACAACATTTGAAGACTCATCGAGATTAGACATTTCTTTATATTTGCTCTTCCTTATTATTTATGATTTATAATTTATATTTTATAGTATAAAAAATGGTAGGAGGAAGTAAAGAGAAAGTTAGTGAACCCACATAGGACCATTATCTTAAAGACGAAGAAGGAAAAAATGAGGCCTCGTTAGATAACTATTTGGTTTTTTGTTTTTGTTTTTTGAAATTTAAGCTTATTTTTACTCAAACTTTATCTATCTTTCCTTAAAAAAATATGTGAATGCTAACCAAATTTCAGAAACAAAAACAAGCTTTTGAAAGCTTTTTTTTTTTTTTTGTTTTCGAATTTTGGTTTGATATCTAAAAATAAGGGTAAGAAGTAGGCATCCAAGTCAGAAAAACATACTATAAGATAGTTGTTATAGTTATAGGCTTAAATTTCAAAAATAAAAAATAAAAAATTAAAAACAAAATGGTTATCAAACAAGGTCTAAGAGACTCAAATTAAAGTACATCCATTGTGGAAATTCTTATTAAAAATGTTGGTTATTCCCCTTGTAGTGATTTTTAGATAGAGTCCAACATTATCTATTAACAGGTTTTCTAATAATCCATCAAATAGCCCTATCCATCACAACATAATTGTTCTTCCTACAATAATTTTGGATCAATCTTTGATATTTGCACACAAGCATGAATATCAAAGATTGATCACATCTCAAATCTGCGTAACCGCGATCGCTCATTCACAGATGCATCCAGCAAATGTGCGAGTCAGACATATAATCAAACACCTTGCATGCATAACATTTTAGCCAACAAAAAATCCAGATTTAAATTCCCACTTTCCTCTCTACTTACAGATTATCATCATCATCATCATCATCATCATATCATAGAACGATCAAAGAAAAAGGGATTTGGATTTGGATTTGGAGAACAAATTACCGTCCATGGGCGCGTGGGGCAGTGTGGAACAGCGACGAGAATGGGACCTGCAAATCCAGGAATTAGTAGAGAGAAAAAATGAGCAGTTTGAGGAAATTGAATGATTTTGTGAAACTACCTTGAAAATCAAGCGCAGCGGAGAGTGGGAAAACAATGTCATTGCCATTTGCAAATTCCGATGTGATATCATAATATAAAGGGAATTTACCCTAGGTACCAGATTTTTGCTTAGGAATTATAATTATAGCAAAAATCTCAAAATATTTCATTTATACCAGATTTTGCTATACTATTTTTAAATTCCCAATTTGCCCTTCCTTCTTTTTTCAAATTTATTTCGCTATTTTCCAACTTTGCTCTTGAATTCATAGAAGACATCACCAGCAACGCCGCCCATGTCCAGCGCCAAGTCCTCTCCCAAATCCTCTCTTCCAACGCCTCCTCCGAGTACTTAAGCCTCCACGGCCGCCCCGACTCCTTCAAATCCACCCTCCCTTTAGTCTTCTACGACCAAATCCAACCCTTCATCTCCGCATCGCCAACGACGACACCTCCCCCATCTTTGAGTTCATCACCAACTCCGGCACCTCCGCGGGCGAGAGAATCGAGAAAGCGAATCGAGAAAGCGAAATTGCAATCACAAATTCTAACATCAGCTTGAAATCGCATTGCAAATTGCAATAACAAATTCCTTCTCTGTTTATATCAAATGAATCGACACAATTTGCAAATTGCAATAACAAATTCGGCACAAATTCGTTTCCTATTGTTACAATCGAACTTTAACTCTCTGCAAATTCTCTACAACTTTTAAATCTCTGATTTCATATCCTTTCATGAAGTTCTAAGAACCTGTTTGCCTATCGGAACAGTGTTTGGTCGGAAGGGAAG
>JBBMEF010077043.1:0-10075 GCA_037832685.1 Sicyos baderoa | reverse complement strand
GATGGAGTCTATCAGTCACTATTGATGGAGTCTATCAATCTAATTTTGATAGATTTGCAAATATTTTCAAAAAGTTGTTATTTACTCAATTTTTTTTTATTTTATGGTAATATACATGCAAATTCCCCTATATTATATATATATATATATATCATTATATTTAAATGATTTTTTTTTTATATAAATTGTAAAATAATATAAAAAAATATGTAAATAAACCACAAGTGGAGACACGATAAAATTTTCTAGTATTATATATATTTTAAATTAACAAAATGAATGCAAGTCAAATACACTAAAAACATAAGTGTTATTTTCATAATTTTCGTTACTCCGATCATAGAATCCAAAAATAATATTAAAAAACGTTTGCCAACCACATATACGACAATGGATGGAATATAATAGTGTGATTAGTTAACGTTGTTAGGTTTTAATTTTCTTCAAAAAAACAGACTAATCATCATATAGTTACCAAAATTGATAAGATTTTAAGTAATTATCGAATTATGTAAATAAGGAATAATTAATAATGTAAAGCAAAGACCAATAATTGTTGTCATATTATAAGCTTAAGGAAATGCGTGGTATGTTCCAACTGTATTCGACAAGATGAAGTGACCAATCAAAATCATTGCAAAAACATTTTCCTCACTTTTATCTTTGTCATTCAAAATTCTCTTATCCATATATATATTTCAGACACACGAATCAAATTGTCAATATGGACAAATTAACATCATTGTCATAAACATTGGTACATGGTTGTGTCACAATCAAATACTATAGAGTAAAAACGAGTAATATTGACCCATGAGCTTTGCTCTACTATACTTAAGGATAACCATATTTGTCCCTAGGTCAGATATCAAGAGACATGGAAGGAATGGAGACACGAGAGTTATTTACAAATTAATGTCACGTGTAAGTCTTAAACCTGAAACCTTAATACTCTACTTTAGAAGCTCAAGTCTTCAACTATTGAGTGGGACACTCGCGTACAAACTAATTAGGAAAATATGAACATGAATCAATTGTACTAGTGACTTAAGCCATTTATCCTACATATTGTAAAATAATAATAATAAACTCATTAGTGGGAGATTCTATTGTTCTATTAAAAAATTTACACCATAATTATTTTAAATAATTAATGGAAAATTATCGCCGAATACCAACAAAGAGCAATAATAGTAAAAATAAAGGGTTAAAACTGAAATCTAAATAAAAATTAAACTCAAAATACAAAGATAAAAGTGTAACTATTTGAAACCTGTTAACAAAGAAATAGAACTTAATTCGAAAGATTAACCCTAGTAGCCAAATAACAAGTATAGCTAAAAAACCATACAAGTATTTTCCCAAAATCTTTATAAACGTATTTTGAATAAAGATATAATGGAATGAATATGAAAGAAAATAAAAATACGGAGGATGATTATCATAGGGAACAATGATCTCTGTTTGAGGTGAAAAGACTACTTATGGGGAACTATTACCTATATTCGGAATGCAAAAAATGATTACATGACGAACTATTACTTATCTTTGGGGCGAAAAAAGGATTAGGGAGAACAAAATATAATAACTAAAACATCGTATCAATGAGGTATTTTCTAAATTTTCAGCCCCTAATAAACAGACATGTAATGTAAAATCGTTACTTGTATTTAAAATGCATAAAATGATTGCATGACGAACTATTACTTGTGTTTGGGATGGAAGAAATGGTCACGGAGAACAAAACATCCTTTCAAGGAGGTATTTTCTAAATTTTTAGCCCCCCAATGAAGACTTGGGATGGGCCTATCTCTCTCTCCAAGTGTGGCAATGAATAGCACTTATTGGGCTATTCATGAGCTGTCACTTGGGCCCCAGCCATGAGAAAGAGGCCAAAATGGGCCTATACTCATATATTTCAAACAAAAAAGACATGGAACATACCTGCTCCATTGAATTGATCACTCCTTAGCAGCTGTGAGTCAAGTCCAACCAACCAACTGTCAATGTCAATCCTCAGCAGAAGCTAATTTGTGGGAGACACCTGAAATTAATATTTGTTGGTACCATATGCAAAAGCCTGCACTCAGTTAGAACATTCAAGAATTCTTCACTTTTACATCAACAGAAGAAGTCAAATTGACACCAATACATATTGAGGGCACAAATCGGAGACTCGGGAGACTAGAACAAATTTTACAATTAAACTCATTCGTAAGTCTGGATCTTGAGACCTCTGGAGACGAGATGAAAATATAGAAGTCGAAATAGTTTTCTTTTCCTAATTCCAAGCATTGCAGAGTACAGAACTAACCTTCAAAAGTGCCTTAAATGAATCTTAAGTACATTGCAAAAGTGTCATAAATGAATCTTTAAGTATTGTCACAACATCAGTTTGAATTCCATCCTTGTCAGAAATAAATAAATTACAACTACAAGCAGTAAACAATTCTACAGATACAATGTCAACGTATTTGCTAGAGTACACTCGATTTCTAGCTGCGTATAATCTAAGAACTCAAAAAGTTAGATTGCTTAACCCTAAGGTACCCAAAAAAAAAACTTGTATGCTCGTAATCTACAACAACACAGGTAAATATCATTTTTTTTTTAAATTAAAAAAAGAGCAAATTAGTGAAAAAATGAATAGGGAAGAAGAAAAGGCTTCTAGTCTGGCAAGGCAAGCTACTTTATCTAACTATGGAAGAGGATGGACTATTATATAGCCATGAACCAGTTATAAATATATGGCCACGTCCTTGTGAGAATAAATCATCAGCGTGTCGGGATCCTGTCACGGAAACGCCTCGAGAGTATAAGAGCTACACATACTCTTTTAAGTTAGAACCTACTTCATATTTGAGCCAATGAACACCTGCATCAACTTTTGTCCTCACTATTTACGATCTTACGGTAGAATTTCCAAGATGGACTAGATTCAGAAATGGGTTTTTGACCAAATGGATTCTGTTCAACATATTTTTGAACATTTTCTGTCGCATATACACCCTCCAAATAAGTGCGAAGATCGCCACCAGGTCCTGTGGAAGACTAAATGTTAAAGAAGACATTGGCAAAAGATTGACAGTAATCATGTTTTGATAACTGTAAACGGATCTTTGGTACATGCATGGGATGACTAAGAAACATTCAGGGGTCAGTATAAAGCATTTATTTCCATTCATATGTATATTTCAAAATTTGTCTTAATTTCAAGGTAAACAAATATAGCATCATCCAATAAAATACATTTGTTTCTGTCAGAGATACTCACCTTGTGGGCATTGTCCCACATTGGGAAGGTGGGGAGTCTTCAACATCTTTATAAGAGATAGGGGCTACTCCCCTCACTACCAATTGGTTTTGAGGTGGAAGTGGAACCCATGTTATCGGTTTCATATGCCTTTTACAAGATTCTGTGACCATGGTTTTTTTTATTATCTCAATTTCATAAAACAGGGATTGTAGTTTTATGAAAATAAACCAAGATGACTTTAGCACAGCCATTAAGAAAATATCCTAAAGAACTATAGTTCTATGAAAAATAACTTGATGCGGAATTAGAATAGTCATGGATTATGCTGTCCTTGTATTTCAAATAATTTATGTGATGGAAATCTATATAATATAAGCATCGGCAAATTTCCACAGTTGATTGATGGTTGGTTAAACAATCTATAGCAGACAGGCTAAATTGGATGGAATTAAAGGCATCTTCATTCTCATTATAGATGGGCACTCATGGAACCAAAAAATTTAGCTATCTTTTGTTAAGTACCTTTTTATGTTCTTTATGGCCAGGGAGAACACTAGAGTATTTTTACGCTAAGACGTTTTTTTCGAACTTGGTGTAAGAAGTTTCAACTATTCTTTCTCCACTATTCGCAGTAGCTGGAAGAGCTTTTGTTTTTATATTCTTTCTCAAAAAATGAAAGCCCTAAATATCTAGATGCATGCAAGTATGCCCAAACATTGACTATTCTTCAACTATATACAACAATTCACCTAAAACTTCAGCTCTTTATGCAGTTCTTACCTAATGATGTATCATCACTGTCCCTGTACCGATATGTAGTGGGAAATACCGCAGTATTAGCCTGAAAAATGACGATAAACCAAGATAATGAAACTATTAGATCAGCTTCAAACCAATTGAAAGAGTTCATATCCTGAAATGAGAAAATAGTAGAGATTTTTCAACTAACCGGATTGCGCAAGGCCTTGTATGGGGAATCATCCAACAATAAAGTATTTGATGCATTGTACTCCCCCTTTTTCCATGGAAGATCCGGTTCCAAATTTTCCCATATTTTTTTCAGTTCCTTCAAAACAAGGGGCTTCATATCGTTCTCAATAGTGGTGAACTTTGTAGTTGTACAGTGAGATTGATCCTGCATCAACCATCTTAGCATTGTCAAAGAAGAGCATGAAACTTGTTGGTGGGAGAAATCCAAAGAATTGACTTGAAACCAAAATAAAAAGAAAAAGACAATCAATAGATTACATAAATCACTTGTACTTGAACAGTTCGTTCTTCATTTACTAAAAAATACAAACTTAAAAGTTACTGTTATTTTCTTACCTAGAATTCTCATATGGAAGTCCAAATTAACACAAATTTAGTTTTAAGATTTATTCTACCATTAATAATTCAGCATTGTAGGCAACCAAATCTAGAAAAAATGGTTATGAAGAAAATAAGAAAATGAACATGTAAAAAAACCCCACAATTCCTAAATAGCAAGGGGATGCATAGTTCTATTTTTGTGGAGATATGACTTGGCTTACCCAGCAAAAAAGTAGTTTGTGTCTGGAATCTTTCATAATAAACTTAACTAACATGTTCAGGTTCCTCCTGCAGATACGAGATCAGGGTGTGGCTAGTGTCAGGGCTAAAATTTGAAGCTAATGCCAAAATAACATATGCACTAGAAAAAAGACAATTGGAAATTCTACAAAAACTATTTACTAGTTGACATAACAAGGAAGTGACCAGCTTTAGATGAACTACCAAGTTCTCGATGACCATATCCCCACTTCAAATCTCTCAAAACAAAACTGTAAAAAGTCGTCACAGAAGGGCCTTTTAAACACTGTAAAAAGAAAGAATATAACCAAGTAAATAATAAGTTCGATATTCATTAAAAGATTGCATACGGTAATGTGTTTTCTATCACCTGCTTTACGTGATATTACAATGTCTGGAGTATATCCATCTGGAAAATATGGAACAAAATCTACTAGAAGTCCATTTACATCAAGTATGAGAAGCTTCTTCTTAGAAAGACCAGTTGCATCTCTATCATTTGAAGAATTTGATAACTGTGATAAACTGTTTTTCTCTAGAACAGCGCCGAAGTTATCATTTTTTGCATCACAAACCAACAATCGAGGAACTTTTTGCTTTATGGTTTCCTTTCTCTCCTTCACATCTGATGTAAGCACACCCGTGGGGCAGTCTATGGACACTTCTTCAACCAAAGCATTTTTTACTTCATGCAAATTACTTGTGTCCACTTCATTTGAACAGTTGGAAGTAGCATTTTTCTTATTGTCTTCCACATCAGAATTCAAACTTCCTTCGAAGGTATCTGCAAACTTTCTCCTTCTTCGAGCTTTTTTCCCCTCTCGTTTTGTATGGTCATGAGTAGCATCTCCGTTCGATTGAGCCAAACAATCTTTAGACTCTAAGCAGTTATCATCTTTTTTAGTCATCGAAGTATTTTCAAAATCCTTGGACCTATGAACATCTGCAATAACCATAGAGCTTTCCTTAGTACTTGCAGACAACAACTCTGTTTTTTCACTAATTGAGCAGTCAATTGATTCTTCTAGCAAAGCACAATTCACAACCTCTTCCTTTGCAAAAACTTTAACGTGGCCATTTGTTTCTGCTTCCTGTGGATGGTTCAATAGAGAAGCTTTCTTTTCATCCTCCTCATTGGATTCCAAACTTTTTTTAGGGGATTCTAAGGACCATCCCTTCGCATGACGACATTTTCTTCTCCATACCCTTTTGGTTTCAACATGGCTTGAAGGAGTCGAGTGATCTAGAATTTCTGTATTTTCATTATCTCTTCTAACCATATTAGTACCTTTACCATTTGGATCCTCAGGTACTAAAGAATTTTCCTTTCCATCCACCAAACAAAAGTCTGCATTTGGGGAAGTAGATGTCTCATCTTCTTCTTTAAGAACTTCAACGTTCAATGTGGTCAAGACAGATGTTCCGGAAGCTTCTCCACATTGTAAAGTATCGTGCTTCTTCTCATTCTTTTCCTCTGGCAGATTTACTTCTGATTGAGATTGCCCCATTTTTGGCTCCATATTTAAGCATATTTTGTTGTGAGATTCTTGAGAAACATTATTATCTGTTGAAGCATTATTTTCAGGACGATCACAACCTCCGCAATCGCCGCTAGTAGTGTTACTGTTATCCCTCCATTTATCTCTTCTTTTCCTTTTCTTTTCCAAACTAGCCTTTGCATCACAAACAGCCATTTCCATCACCTTTATTCTACTGTAATGTAACTCTGCAGATAAAATTAACTTCAAAGGAGCAATCTGAACCCGTCTTCTTCAAAGCTTAAGACGAGTGAGGTTGAGAAGATATATGGTATAAGTTATTCACAATCCCGTCCTTTGACTTCCTTGTAAACTTAAGAAGAAGCAACAAACAAAACAATGGAAAAAAATCAAATAAACTTCAAGAAGCACAAGTCCACAAACCTTTCATTTGAAATTGAAATTATTCTACACGTACTAATGAAAACAGGAAAGACTTAAAAACATGTAAGCTCTCCAAAAAATTTGCACTTGGGGGATGTTTTTCATATCTTTTGGGTTTCAAAGGCTTCAAACCTATTTTGGTTCTTTAATCAATGAAATACATTTGTAATAAAAAGAAAATCATTCCATTAATGCAAAAGTCATCCTAAATACCAAATCTCAAATTATCATTGCCCCTGAGTCTAATCACAAAAAAAGCAGCAGATTACTACCTTCTACCATCAACCATGCATAATTTGAATGGGGAACAGAAAGAAACATGGAAGAAATCAATTCCTCAAAAGAAATAAGAAAATTTTCATCACTAAAAATATGAGGTTGAATAGTATATCCTGTTTTTTCCTACCACCTCTAGTATATCCTGAAAGAATCCAACAACACCAATAAAACAAATCTCAATTTCTTAGCCCCATCAAATTTATCCATTACATAATCACTTATAATTGAACATCTAAAACAGAATTTACATTCAATTTTTTTGAAACAAGGGTAACCACGCTCGTCCATAGGCCGGGCACCGGGAGACATCGAAGGAATGGAGGCACAAGAGTTGTCTACAAATTAATGTCACAGCCACAAGTGAGTCTCGAATCTAGGACCTTGAGGGGAGCACACCTTCAAAGCCCGAGTCTTCAACCAACTGTGCCCCCCTTGGTGACAGAATTTACATTCAATTATCCAATCCTAAGTCTTCAACTAACTGTGCCCCCCTTGGTGACAGAATTTACATTCAATTATCCAATCCTAAGTCTTCACCCAACTGTGCCCCCTTGGGGACAGAATTTACATTCAATTATCCAATCCTAGCGCCGCCGCCAACGAATACTACTAGTAAAATCCATGAAAGATGCCTACCCTAACATGAAAAAAGTACACATACAGAAAGAAACCGCAATTAAGGCATCCAGATTCTGTAAAACACCTAAGTGCATCAGAAGTAAAGAACTCAAATTCTTAACTACCAATTACCCTAAACATTCCCCTTAACCATATGGCCTTTACATATCAAAGTCTCAATAGCAAACTAAACCAACAAAAAGATAAGGTTTTCCCTCCAAAATCAATAGAAAATCGCAATCAAAAGTCTCTGTTCTACCATAGCGCCAAACCAAATCAAACATAATAAAAGAAATCAAACCCCATCCCCGACTCGCAGCCGAAAATTAGGTCAAGGAAGAAAATACAAGAAGAAACATCAAGAACAGAGAGAGAAAAAAACGCCAATACTCGGAATCAGAATTCAACATCAAAACGCAACTAAACCATCAGCTGATCTATCAATAGTTTAAAACGAACAATTCCCAGATCACAGAATCAAGCGAAAATTAAAGCGAAAACAAGAATTGGAGAATGGATTAAAACCTTAAGAATCCGAATGTCGTTGAGATCTGAAGAAACCGCTGAGAATTTCAATTTCGAAATTTCGAATCAATTTGCAGAAGAAGAAGAAGAAGAAGAGAATTAAGGATTTGGACGTAAAACGGAGAGGATTTCGAAGTGGAAATCGAACTGCCGCGAGCCGCCTCGCCTTGAGACTCTGTTCATCGTAGGTTGCGAACTTGAGATTTACTTCCACGATTTGAACGTCGTCTCTGGATAAGGATATTCCGGTTTGGTTTCGTTGTATTCCTCGTCGGGTTATGCTATTCTTGCCACCAAACAGTTTTTCATTTTAAATATTAAGCTAAATTATCAAATATGCCATAAACTATCATATTTTTGTCAAACTTACCCTGAACTTTGAAGAGTTTCAAAAATATCTCTAAACTTTACAAAACGTTTCAAAAATGCTCTCATCATTAATTTTAGATGGAAAATGTTAAGGTTTTGGTCTTAAAAAAATATAAAATTTAAATAATTTAGCTTTGTTTGATAATTATTTCGTTATTACTTAACTTTAAAGATTATATGAACACTTACGTTATTACCGGATTATTGGTGCAATGGTTTCATTGTTTGTTTGTAAACAAATTCAATATTAGTGTCACATGTTCGATTATGTGGATCAGTATTTATCTCTTCTCTCCGGATATATACTAGAAAAAACACTTGAGTTATTCTCTAGGTAGCATAAATTTAAATAGTTGGATTTATGATAGGGGACATTCTATCTATTTTAGATAAATCAATTGTACATTGGATTTTTTATGTTTGAATCTCAATCGAGGTATGTTCTATGCATATAAAAAGCAATTATACTATTCCCCTGGCTTATACATGTACTGTAGTAACATGTGAAAAAATCTTGAAAATTACATGAATAATATATATTAAACATGCAAATATGAGCGTGAATAAGAGTCGTGTCCAGTGACATTAGTACTCGAGAGGTATTGGGTTTGAATCTCTCATCTCTAATTATTGTAATTTAAAAAAGAAAAAATATATGTGATCAAAAAGTATTAAATTCATATATTTTTCGTGGTGTTGATGTGTGTGTATATATATTTTTTTTTCTTTTTTTCGAATTATTGGAGAAGATTGGTGTTAATAATATTATATTAATTAGTATCAATAATATAGTATTTAAATGTATTAATGACTATAGTTGCTAATATTTTTTAAAAGTTATTATATTTATAATTATTTTTTTAATTTGACTAATCTTATGAGATCATTAGAGAAAATTGGGAGGTGTATGGATGAAATTTTGATGAGAAATTATTTGGAGAGTTATTTTGAGTAATTAAAAATTGAGAGTTGTAGTAAGAAAAAATCATTTGGATGTAATTTTTTCTATAGAGAAGTTAGAGTAAAAATCTTGTGTAGATGTAAATTTAAAATAATTAATTATTTTGAATAGTTATAAAAAGAATGATTTAAAATGAGTAGTTAAAAATCAATTATTTTGATTAATTAAAAAAAAAATTATTAGAAATTAAGAGTTTGAAAATGAAGAGTTATATTGAGTAGTTATAAACGAATGATTAGAAATGAATAGTTATTTTTAAAAGTAAATTGAAAAGTTATATTAAATAGTTATAAATGAATGATTAGAAATTGATAGTTATTTTTAAAAGTAAATTGAAGAGTTATATTGAATAGTTTCAAAAACTTATTTGGATGTAATATTTTAGGAAAGAGTTAATAAATCTACATCTAAATCTTTCGCATATGTGTATATCTATATCTATATATATATATATAGATCTATATATATATAGTTTGTCCCTTTGTTCAAAAGTATACTTGCAAATATTATCAAACAGTACCCGAGGAAAATTATTAAACTATTAAATCTAAAATTAGTTTAGTGAAAAAAGATCTTCATACCAATTCCTAAATA
>JBBMEF010077032.1:0-10077 GCA_037832685.1 Sicyos baderoa | reverse complement strand
AATAAAAACGTCCTACACTACTCTTCACTTCTTATTCCTTCGCTTGTACACTTTCGTCACCTTCGGGATCGTATCAAATAGTTAGTTAGTTTTTATCCTTCTGCTCGTATGATTGTCGTAGTGTCATTTCTGTGTATAATATAAGCCTAGATTCTTCGTAACTTGAATTTAAATAAACTGAAATCAGTATAGCCATCTACAATAGTCAGCCTATTAGAAAATGTCATGTTCTCTCTCTCTATATATATTTTTAAGAAATTGTACCTTCTGTTCTTGGCATGTTTTTTTTTTATATCCGTGACTGTCCGGGCCAGCTTTCGCGCACCTCGACCAATGCCACTGGACATACTGCCTGACCGTATAACATTTTGTTCTTTGTATGTATATCTTCTCATATTATTTTTAAACTATTTTTAAAGGAACTGTAATCTGCCGACCAATGAGTGATGATATATTCAAAATGGTTACTATTTTTAAAGGAACTCTAATCTGCCGACCAATGAGTGATGATATATTCAAAATGGTTACTATTTTTAAAGGAACTGTAATCTGCCGACCAATGAGTGATGATATATTCAAAATGGTTTTCTGATGTATTTTTGTCAGGATGTTCTACTTTATCTAGAAAAAGCTTTTGGGGTTACCAGTACAATCCAGAATGAATTTGCAAGTACAGGGGTACAACAATCCATAAACGTGGTTGCAAAATCTTCATCTGTTCCTGGCAATGCTTCTGCCGCCGAACCTTCTAATACAGATTTAGCTGCAAGTGTCAATGCCTCGGAAAATCGTATACATAGAACTTTGTCGGAAGAAACATTCGAGTATGAGTCCATGTTATTTGGTGGACAGAATTTCCCAGCACCAACCTCAAGTGTTCTTTTAAGAACCCCAGTTTATCAGTCTCTATCTACTGTTGATCTCAAGCTTAAATTGCAACTATATAAGGTTCGATTTCTTCTTCTCACCAGAAATTTAAAGCAAGCAAAGCGCGAAGCAAAACATGCCATGAACATTGCTCGTGGGGCAGGTTCATCCATGGCTCTTATCTTAAAGGCTGAACTTGAATATGCCCGTGGCAACCATCGCAAGGCCATGAAGCTACTACTGACATCAACTAACCGAACAGACGTGCGAAGTTCAAGCATGTTAAACAACAACCTTGGCTGCATATATAATCAACTGGGGAAGCATCATACATCAACTGTAGTCTTTTCCAAAGCTGTATCTGGTAGTTCAGCCCTTGGGAAGGATAGAAAACCGAAGACGGTTTCACAAGACAACTCTCTTCTTATCGTGTATAATTGTGGCATTCAATACTTGGCTTGTGGAAAACCACTTCTTGCTGCTCGATGTTTCCAAAAAGCCAGTTTGATTTTCTATAATCGCCCGCTGTTGTGGCTCCGGCTAGCTGAATGCTGCTTGATGGCTTTAGAGAAGGGGCTTCTAAAGGACAACCTTGCAGATTCCGACAGATCAGATGTCAAGGTTCATGTTATTGGAAAGGGAAGATGGAGACAGCTTGTACTAGAGGATGCAATTTCAAAAAATGGAAGAGAAAACGGGCATTTCAGCAACGAAGAACAGCCGAAGCTGTCGATTTCTCTTGCTCGGCAATGTCTTTCTAATGCCCTGTACTTGTTAAACCATTCAGAGACAGGCCTTTTGCATTCTGGCTTGGCCCCTAATACATCATTGGAAGAGAGAGATTCAAGTGAAGTGGCAGGTTCCAGGAAAAATTATAAGAACTTAAATTCTATTGATTCCAAGGCCACGATACCTCAAGGCTCAGGTCAGATAAATGCAAATGGTGATGCAAAAGAACAAAAAAATGCTTCATCAATTCAGGAACTTGTGCAAAACTCCCTCTCCTATTATGAGGATATTACTCGAAAAGAAAACCTGTTGATTAAGCAGGCACTTCTCGCTAACCTGGCTTATGTCGAGTTGAAACTGGGAAACCCCTTGAGAGCCCTAACTATTGCAAGGTCTCTAATGGAGCTTCCAGAAAGCTCTAAAGTTTACACATTCTTAGGCCATGTTTATGCTGCAGAGGCCCTTTGCTTGCTAAATAGACAAAAAGAAGCCGCCGACCATTTGTTATACTATTTATCCGGAGGAAACGATTTCAATTTTCCATTCAACCAAGAGGACTGCGAGCTATGGCAATTCAACAGGACTGTCGATCTCGAAGGGGCAAACGGAGGATCGACAACTGCTAATCCTTCATCCCACGACGACTCAAAGCTCCTCAGACCAGAGGAAGCACGGGCAGTCCTCTTTGCAAATTTTGCCACGGTCTCGGCTTTACAAGGAGACTTTGAGCAGGCACAACAGTTTGTATCAGAAGCATTATCGATTATCCCGAACAGTCCGGAAGCCAATATGACTGCAGTTTACGTCGACCTGGCTCTCGGTAGGTCGCAAGAAGCTATTGCAAAATTGAAACAGTGTAGTTGTGTAAGGTTCCTCCTCCCCAGTGGATTGACAATGAAAGGATCTTCATGATTGATTGTTGTATCAGACAGCTTTGTATCAATGACAATGATGTCCTGCTCTCAGGTTAGTAATCTTTAAGGAGGAACATACAACAATATATATATATAGCTTAAGCTCACTTTAGAGAATAAAATTGATGTTCAATTTTTCTTCTTTTTTTAATTTTCATCTCTAGGGCTCATTAGCAGTGTTGTGTATCTGTGTTTTTTTGGTTAGTGATGAGGCTGTTCTATTGTTTACCATGAACGTTGTTGATAGAGCTTTCCTTGAGAAAAAATTATATAAAAAAAGAAAGTATTATTCTCTTTCTCTTCGCTTTATATTTCCAGAGTGTACTCCTAAAATTAAAAATGTCCGAGATGAAAGAAGCTGTAGCTTCCTCCTATATACATGATTTCTTAGGGTAAACCGTTTTCTCAAATTATGAGAGTGATTCTCGGTGGTTTAAATATGGATAAGAGGATAATTTTTTCTATTTTCATTGTCATTCTCTTCGGTTAGTAATTTTTTTTTTAGGGGAAACACTCATTGGGTGAAAATGGAAAAAGTCGGTGTTAATTAATATGGTTAGTAATTTAAAATGGGAGCAAGAGAAGAATTAAGTAATTCATAACTCAACGATAAAGAGATTAGTGTTCGAATCTTACTTGAACTAAAACTTTTTTTTTTTATATGAGAATTACATGTATTATATATTATAAGTGATTGTTACACTCTATCAATTAGAGATTATATAAATTTAATTTTAGATGTATTGACCTATAACAATTAGATTAAGTAATAGTTGAAGAAGTAAATTCAATTACATAATCATAGGCATATACTTCATGCCAATCATCTTATAATAGAGCTATTGCTTCGAGTAAATATTGTGACACACAGACATGTGAGAGAGAGGGAGACCAACATGCTATGAAGACACAATTGCACTTGGTCATGTGCACGTCTTATAAATATAAAAATATATTTAGTTTTTGATATGATATCACAAATGGATAAATGACGTAGTGATTTTATTATTTTGACGTCACAGGTTCGATTTCAAGAATTAATATTTGTCTTCCTTTCTATGGTATATACTAAAAAAAAAAAAATACCATTTTGACTTTTATATACTTTGAATTTCATTTTAATTTGATCCATATATTATTAAATGTTTACATACAACTTTAATAAAGCTTTATTAGTCTTTATGCATGTTTATGTTAATTTTTCTCTTATTTTACTATAGAGACTAATATTGGGATAAAAATAATATTTTAACCAAAAAAAAAAACGAAGCTAATTGGTAATTTGCTTCAGAAACTAACCGACAAAGACCATACATTTGTTATGAACTAAGTGACAAGCTTCCTCCATGTGCTCTATCTCTCATTGGTTTCTTCTAACTCATATCCTTATCACCAATAATTATTTTCTTCTTCTTAGATTGTTTTTTTATTTAATCTTTTATATATCATAATTGTGCATAGTTTGGTGTTTGAACAAAAGTAGTCATAAATTGATTATAATATTTAAGTACTATGATCATGATTGCGGTGAACATGGATTAAACACGCAACCTTCAAATCTTCAATTTGATGCTCTCCCAACTGAGCTATCCCCACAAAATATCAAAAAAAAGTAGAAAAAGATATTTCATAATATTAATTATTGAAAATTAAAAATAGATTTATTTTAAAGTGTTTAAATAAAAAATAATAATTGCGGTGAGCGTGGATCGAACACGCGACCTTCAGATCTTCAGTCTGACGCTCTCCCAACTGAGCTATCCCCACAAGATGTCAATAAAAGTAGAATAAACATATTTATTGATGTTTCATAATATAAATATCATTGAAAAATAAAAGTATATTTGGTGTTTAAATTAAAATAATCTATTGCGGTAAGCGTGGATCAAGCATGCAACCCTTAAATCTTCAATCTAACGCTCTTCTAACTGAGCTATCCCTGCAACTTGTTCACAATTTTTGTTAAATGCGATTTTTTATTGTTTAGTTTTTTTTATCAATGTGTGTGTGTGTTTTTTTTTTTTGGAAAAAAAAACTTTTTAATGTAGTTTTTTTTAGCTTTAAATGTTTGTAATTTTATCGAAAGAGTTGTTGTTTGTTGATCATTGTTTAGTAGTAATTCAGTTCAATACCACCGTCACAATTCGAGACAAATGAGAAGAATACTTTGGAAAAAATCAACTAATATTTTGAAGAACAAATTATATAACTTAAGTGTTAGAGAAAGTTTTGTAAGATATTGTTTCTTGAATTGATAATTATTATAGATTGAACTCATCCTAATTTTTTGAATGTCTAAAACTTTTTAATGTAGTAACTTTAAATGTCTGTAATTTCGTGAATTTATAAAAAATCATTTCTTGAGTAAAAATTAAACTCATAATTTTTTGAATGTCCAAATATACTCTCTTCATAATTACTCATTTAACTATAATAGTTGATAATAAAACTTATATTCGTATCTTTTTAAAAAAAAAAAAAAAAAAAAACTTATATTCGAATCTTTATGATCTATAGCTTCAATAGGGAATACGGATGGAAATGGGATTTTCCAGCCCTATAAAAAACTTTAGGTTCAATTATATTTAAAATATCTTAAAATACCATTTTTATCCCTATATTTTAGGTTTAATAAGTCAGGTTAGTTTATTGTTATTAGTTTTGAAAATAGGTTCCTATTATATTTTTGCTTACATGTAAGTTATCATTTTTTAAGTCTCATATTGATATTTTAACATAATTAAAAATTGAAATAGAATAGGTATTAATTAAAGAAAATCTTGGTTTTTTTTTTTTTTTTTTTTTTTTTTTTAAAGCCTCAAAACGTGTATAGGACATGAAGACAAAGGGATTTGAAGGACAATGGGTCCTTGAATATTTTCACGTCTCAATCGGTCCTATTGTTTTTGGCATAGCCTCAGTGTCTACCCAATTACTGGATTCCATTTACAGTGGTTTGCCCACTGGAAATACCAAAACCTCTTTTCATTTTTCTCTTTATTCTCTATTTACAAATAAAAATTAAATAAACAAAAATGGTCTAAAATGGAAATGAAGGTTTTGCCTTTTATATATCTATTGAACAAATTCCTCGACTCTACTCATGAATGTGTAGATGAGCCCTACATTTGACTTATGTGGTATCATTGAAATCCACAAAAAATTATTCACTTTTCAATATTTTCTTTTATAATATATTTTTTTGTGGCATCCAAGTCAATAAGATAAATGTAGGATTCCTCTACATATCCATATGTATAAGAGATTTATCGAACCAAATTGCATATCTATCACAGAATATATTATTGGACTTTACAACATTTTAATATAAATAAAATTGGTTGGAAATTATATTTTAAGTAAATACTTGTCATAAATTGGATTCATCGTCTCTTACCTTCCAAAAACTCTACTGACTAAGATAACTCCATAATTGTTGAAGACACATTTATGTTTTAGAATGTATTTACTTATTTTTATAGAAAAAGTGCGGTAACCAACCGCCTTGAATCTCTTATTTGTATTTGTTAGTAAATAAATATTTTTAAATGAGTAAACTTGAGGTTTCATTGGTAAGGATCCAATCCTCCTTATCTTTACTTGATGTATTTATGGTCACATATTTTATTTCTTTTCTATTCAAAGTTTTTTTTTTTTTTTTTTTTTTTGGGTTTATGACAATTTGTGGCTACGGTAAAAAGTGATATATAGGAGAATATTAAAGAGAATGATCAATAGAGAGTATTGTTTACTTTAAAAATTAAATAGGGGGGTATGTTTTACTTATTTAACATTAACCATTTTCATTTGCTTTAGCGCCTGGAAAGTAACTCATGTGATAATTTTGAAAATGTTTAATAAAAATGAGTTTGAAATGATTTCAATAGCATAAAAAATAAATGTGATTTATTAAAATTAGTAGTATTTAATTATCTATGTTAACTATCATAAGTTAACCATGAGAGAGTCCTGTGAAGAACCACTAATTCAATCCATAATCTAAATCCCTAAGTTTGAAGTTGTTTAGAAAATTTCTAAAGTTTTGACCTTAGGGTTATTTAATGCTTAAATGAACACTTTTTGTAGGAAGTATTTTTTTAGGGTACAACAATACTTGGGTGTTGAAAGAAGCACTTAATTAAGCTAAAGAGGTAGAAAAATATATCATAAGATTAAGAAAGTTCTAAAAGTTTGACCAAAAAGAGACATATAAATAAGGGAAACACAAAAGGCAACTGAGTTTTTTTCTTGCCTAATCCATAACACAACATAACAACAATGATCACAATTTAAAAATAAATTGTTTACAACATTAGCAATTCCATTCAAGAAAAATAAAATAAATCGAAAAAAGAGAGAAAAAGAGAAAGAGAGACAAAGATTTGACTCGACATCCTCTCATGTTGACTCCCTTTGGATACCATCAATCAAACCTGAAAAAGAAAAAGGAAAAAAAAACATTAAAAATAACTTCCAATAATCCAATAACTTAAAAAAAAAAAAAAAAAAAAAAAAAAAAAAAAAAAATCAAGAATCAAGATAACGTCTCAACCATTTGACATTTGACAAAAGTATCTAAACAAAATTAGTTAGTTTAAAATATCTAATTTTAGTCGCCCGATATAAATATGTGATATCTGAGTGAAACTGCACATTTATCATAATATCACTCATGTGACACCTTTTGTGCCCTACATCTCATTTTTTTTTTTTTTTTTTTTTTTATATATATATTTATTATAAAAAAAACTTAAAAGAAAAAAGAAGATGTATGGCAGCAGGGTAGGAGTGCACCTTTCACTAGACCTAAATTCTTCCTTTTTTTAAAAAAATTATTGTCAATTTTTTTTTTTTAAAAAAAAGTTTTCAATAAATAGTTTTAGAGAAACATAATATAAATATAAACTTTGTTAGACTAAATACATGCATACATTAACATATAAATACAACAACTTCAAGGTCAGATTTCCAAACATTCTTTTCTTTTAACTAAAAATAAAGGGACTAAAATACAAAAAGAGTCTTTAAGCCCAATTTTCTTAAGTATAGATCCTATGCAATTAAAGGGGAAAAAAACAATTTAGATGATGATTTGAGCTCACTTAGGAGATTCAATTGGACCCACAACCCTAAAAAACAGATAAATTAAACTTAAATCAGGTGACATGTATGGATGGACTTCAAAATATAAAAAATAGTATATAATAATAATAAGAGAAGATATAAATAATTGAATTAACCTGATTGTTCTAAAGGGAGCAAGTGTAGCCAGGGGGAGGGGTTTTGCCGCAGGTGATAAGGAGCTGAAGGGCAATAGGGACATAAAGGTTAAGGCTAAGGGCCTTAATCTTAAGGGTAGTGCAAAGGCAGACCGCGGCTTCCACCTCAGCCAGCCCTGCGAGTACAGGGCAGCACTTGTTCGCCGCAGGGTCCCCTACCCCAATGTGCACCAGCCCGCCCAACAGGTCCACGCATCCCCCCAGCTTCAATGTGTCTATCGGGCACGTCTCTTTCCCCGACGGCGGGCACGGCTTCCCCGCTGGCGACGGCTTTGTCAGCACGGGAGGCACGGTCACCGGGGGCACGGAGACTGGTGGTAGCGGAGGCAGGTCGACGGGCGGCTTGATGGGGGGGAGGTCGACGGGTGGCTTGATGGGGGGGAGGTCGACAGGCGGCTTGATGGGGGGGAGGTCGACGGGCGGTTTGACGATGGGGGGGAGGGGGATTGGGGGGAGGGTAATGGGGCCTTTGGGGGACTTTGAACCGGAACCGGGTTTGGTTTTTTTGGGGGGCGGTTTCGATCCTCCTCCGCATGAACCGCAGCCGAAGATGGGCGTGGCGGTGGAGAGGAGGAGCATGGAAATGAGAAGAAGGGAATGGATTTTGGAAGACTCCATTGTTGAGTGTGGGTAGTGAGGATGAGTGAAGGGTGTGGAGTTATATATATAGGAATAGTGAAGAAAACAAGAAAACAAAAAAACCCAAAAAACCAATCACGTGAACTCCAGCCTTAACCAACCATGTTCTAAAGGACATCTCTTCCTACTTGCCTTTCGAATTTTCATTTATTTTTTTATTTAATTATCGAGTGTTTGTGCTCATATTCACAAATAATTTTACAATTACATTGTTTCATTTTGGAACTTCCATTAAGTTCCTATAAAACGGCCGTTAGCACCTGTTATTACAACTATGGAAATATAGGATAAATATTATTGTTAGTGGAACCAAATAGTGTAACAAATCTTCTCTTTTTAAAAACTATACCGCCTCTTTCGTAATTATTAATTGGAGGGCGTTTAATTTTATTGTATGCTCTTTGCATATATCAATATATTGGTATCTTTAAAAAAAAATCTCTACTTTAATAAGCCCTTGTTTGGTTTGCAGGTTGGAATCCAATATCATAATCGAATTTCTCGGAATCTTGATTACGGTGTTTGGTTTGTTGTATTAATAACTCAAAATAAGAAGAATGTTGTTTTGAATCCTTGAATTCTAAACTCCGGGAATCCTTATATTTACTAAACAACTTATTCCAAACCCTCGGATTCTAAAGAGCAAACCAAAACAAGGCTTGTGAATTATGATTTCATGATTTTTGCAAAAGAAAATTTAGATTCATTTATATATAACTCATCTCTATTGAAAATTTTAAAGTATAAGTACTTGGAATATATGCGTAAAGAGAAAATAATATGTATTCATTAAAGTAGTATAGACAATAATAATATGTATTTTGTTTTGGAAAAGGATATATCATGTATTGATTAAAGTGTGAGGGGTTACTAAAGAAGATGCGACTTTAAAAAAAAAAAGAAAAGAATTACTTAAGAAAATGTGGGATGAGATGGGGAGAACAAGAGAAATCATGGGTAAGGAGACGAAAAAGAGAAATGTTTGAAGCATTTGACTTAAAATAATTTACTTTTTTTTACATGAACATCTTTAACTAATAAAACTATATTTTTTTAATTCACCGAATAAAATAAAATAAAATAAAGCTTCAAACTGTTGATTAAATTATAGACATACTTATATGAGAGATTAGCATAATTAGATCAAATTAAAAAATTAATTGCAACATTAGGCATTTATGAAAGTATTTGCAATGCAATAGTATTTTTTTTAATTAATTTAAATTAATGAAAATAGCACATTTACACATTTGACCCTTCATTTGGTAGTTTCATTTTAGGGGGAAAAGTTGAAAATCGTCCACATTCCATAGCTATTGCCAAAATTTTGGGGCGATTTTCTTGGACAAAACCGAATCGTGGGAAGACGATTAAGGGAAGTTTTTTGTCTTCGTCTTCTTAAATCTTGTATGCAAGATTTTCAAATTTCTATACCATTATTAATATCTTCCCTCCATTAAAACACTTTTCTTTTTAAATGTCAACCATTTTAATTGCAAATTTATCTCTCTTCTTTATTATTTTTCTTTTACGTTTCATGTCTTCTCCTCCTTCCTCCAATCCGACATTTCTGATTCTTTTCTGGATTTCGTTCTCTCTTTTCTCTTCTCGGTCACCACGAAAATTCGTCGATCAATCCATTTCGACAA
>JBBMEF010077011.1:0-10080 GCA_037832685.1 Sicyos baderoa | reverse complement strand
CGTTGTAGAAAAGTATCATCTAAAAAGTTTCAATGACATTTTTCAAAAAGTGTCATCTAAAAAGAATAGATGATAGGTGATACAATGATGGCGAAAAAGTATCATCTAAAGAATAGATGACGTTGTAGAAAAGTATCATCTAATATTAAATATCTTGTCCCAACATATATTATATATACACCTGAGTGATTTGTAGTACACCTCTTATCATACCTGCACCTCAAATATTGATATTCAGTACACCTCTAGTTATATCATCACTCTAAACACTGACTTACAGTAAATCATTTGTCATATCTGCACCTCAAATACCGACTTTCTGCAATTTTATACCACCCTTCAAATTTTTTACCATACCATACCATCCTACACAAATTTTACCATGCACCCAAACGCCCCATATGGTCAATTTAGGGTATTTTTTACACAAACCCTATAATTCATTGGCATTTTAAATAATTAAAAACAAATTAGGTCATTTTAAATATATATATATATATATATATATATATATATTTATTTATTTTAATTATTATTATTATTTTTTTTTTTTTTTTTTTTTTGAAATACACAAACTTTCATTAAACAAACAAAACAGAATAATAACTAATTTGGACTCGATTCACAATCCGGGTCGCGATGCAACAAAAGTGAAATCAAAGAAAAACAACTGTCTATCAAAAAGAGAAGCCCCTCGTACAATGATCTTAACAAACAAGAATTAGTGTTAAAACTTCAAGAAAGTAGATCTGATAACCATATTTAACACTTTCAAGTTTGAATTTTGAAAGACTATGTGGGATAAACCAGCATACATAAATTTCACTGAAGAATAAGACCCCACTAGGATAGCTGGAAAGAACATCAAGTCTCTATATGGATTAGAACTTTCCCACCAGAAAAACTTGTAAATACAATTGAACACAAACAAATATAAGGGTAGTTTCAACTTGGTCAATATAGTTCAAAATTAAATACATTATTAAAATTTGAATAATATTAAAATTTGGTCCCTAAAATAACAAAAATAATATCGAATGGGTTGGTGGCATAGTTGGTTATCTTGATTGGTATTACATTCATTTCAACTTCACCATCACAAATTTAAGCTCAAAAATTGATATTTAACTCTTATATTATTTGAGAGCAATAGTATCCTATATGTAGAGTTTGTTAATATTGATTAATAGGAGGACTAGGCTAATATTGAGTCTTAAGTAAATTATTATTATTTTAAATATAATAGTAAACTTAAAAGACACTAAACTTGATCATTATCATTAAAAAAATAATAAAAATAAGGGCTTCTCACATAGTAGGTTAAATAGAAAAAAAAAATTACAAGCGTGTTCTTTTAAAAAATTAAAAAGGTTTTGCAAAATTAAGTTGTTGACTTTTTGGCAATCTCAAATTAATAAATTATTGTTTTGATGATAACAAACTTGAAATTTAATTACTAACAAATTTAATGTTTTGAAGTATCAATTATGTAGAGCTTGAAATAATAATCTAAACGTATTTTGAATTACTTAAATCAAAGTTGAATCGAAAAGGTTATGGCCTAAATGAGTTTAAATGGTAAATCTCAACGTGATGACGTAGCAAAAATTAGTCAATCCAAGAGCGACATGTGGAACCTTGGATATTTGACACATAAGACTTTTCGTGTTTTAAAAAGTCAAAGTAAAAGGAAAGTAAAAGAAAAAGGAAAATGAAAGTGTATTATTATATTATTATTTGAGAATGTGTCTAACGGTAACTTTCTTAAAATAGAAAGAAAGTTATATGTTGTTATACTACTTGTATGTGTTTGTCCAAATGCAACTTTTCCAAGCCTTCAATTTATTTTATTCTTGAGAGAGAAATTATTGTATTGTGAGGATTTGATTTGTGAGAGTTAAATTTTGTAAATCCATTCTCATAAAAGGGGCGGTTTACGGTTGGACTCTAATCCGTAGAAAGAGTTAAGCAAAGAGTTTTTGAAAATCCCAAGAAGCGCTTGGGTAGTGGAGTAGACTACTGTGTCATCTTCTCTAATACCGACTCTTCCAGTGTTCAAACTCGTGATGCTGGTGTTGAACTAATTTACAACCAAACAATGAAACCACTGCGCCACTCACTCTTTCGGTATAAATATAATATTTATCTTTTTCCTATAATCTTAACAAAAGCCCATAAATTGCTAGAATAAAAATAAGTTAAAAAATAGTTCGCCACGTAGCTACACTAAAAAGCTCAATAGAACACACAAAAAAAAAATAATAATAATAAAATAAAATAAAATAAAAAACCGTAACGCCGAAAATTGGCCGCGCAACATGGTAGCGAAAGAGTGGAAAACATTAGTCAAAATGGATATAATAGGTATATAGAAAACAAATATTAATTAAATTTAAAACAAAAAAAATAGATTTATAAATATTTTTAAATATAATTAAATTTGTAATTATTTTACTAAAAGTAATTTTATACTACAATTTTCCACTAACCAAACAATGAAATCATTGTACCACTAGAAAAATGAGAACGGACCTTTTCAACTTAACGATTAAAAGAAAAAACTTGAGCATTATTAAAATTGATACGAGAAAAATGTTTTTTAAAAAATAAAAAATTTACAACTAAACAATAAAATTATTGTACTACTAACTCTTTCGACCTAGCAATTAAAAAGCCATTTCTCATAACGAAGAAAACATTATAGTTGTTATGAATTATATGAGTAAAATTGTGAACATTATTAAAAACAAACCACGAAGAAAAAATTATGATTTTTTTTTTTTTTTTGAGTAGAAATTGTGAACTTTTAGTTTTGACTAAAAATGATTGATATGGCTTATGGGGTATACTTCAGAGTTCAGACAAAAATAAATAGGCTACTAAGCTTTCATTAATCACTAAATAAATTAAAGGTGAAAAAAATCCGACCTGCCGGATTCGAACCAGCGACCTAAGGATTACCGAATATACGAACTACAGTCCTCCGCTCTACCAACTGAGCTAAGGTCGGTTAATGTTTATTTTCATAATTTAAAATACATATATATGTTTTTTATATTTTTTATATTTTTTCCTCTTCGATTTAAATTATTTGCAGCCGTTGATTTTTTCAAAATATTTAATGAGATGGTCACCCATGCTATATTTGTAATTCATAGCCATTTTTGTTTAGAAAACTTACTTTTTCATAACTATATAAAAAGTTATGGAATAGGAAAATCTTTATTTTTATAAATTTATCATTTTGTAGTACAACAACCATTGTTTTTTTTTATCGATGATAATTGGAGTTGAAGATTTAAACTTATGATTTTATGGTCATGCATTATACTAGCTTGTTGAACTATTATTTTATCAACGTAATAAAATAATCATTAGAAGAGAAGATTCAAATATTTTATCTTTAAAGTATAATTCAGACATTTGACCATCTTACAATATGACACATATTTTCTTTCGATTGAGTTAATATTGATTGATTATATTCTTTTATACTTATTTATTCATTTTTAGTACAAACTGGAAGATGGAAGTCACAAACCTTACAAAAGAGTTGTTCTGAAACAAAAGTTTGGTAGATGAGGACCATAGTGTAGAAACTAAATTCGAAAAATAAAATAATAAAAAATAAATTCACCAAAATACTTTACTTTATTTCTCAAAGCTCTCTCTACAACTTTCACTTCATGCTCTCACATTTTTCTCTCTACAATTCATAATGAAGGAACACTCTATTTATAGCCTATTATAAACTTGCTCTCCAAGACAATCACCATAAATCTTTTTTACTAATAGCTAAATGAAGTATCTACTAATTCCTTATTTTGTCTCCTTAATTAGAATCACGTTATTTCCTTAAATACAACATCCACTAATTTCTTTTAAAACAAATAATAAATTTTCATTTAAGTTTAATCCAACAAAATTCCTCCTTAAACTTAAATGCTTCTGCCATCCGTCATGCCAATCATCTTCTTGAATTTCTCAAACAATACTTTCGACAACAACTTTGTAAAGATATCCGCAACTTGATCTTGACTTTCTACATGCTTCAATTCCACGCTTTCTTCCTTCACTTGATCTTGGATAAAATGAAAATGAACATCAATATGTTTGCTCATTTCATGATTCACTAGATTCTTTGCTAATTCAATTGCTGATTTGTTGTCTACTTGTATCACTGTCGCACCAAGTTGCTTTAACTCCATCTTACTCAACAAATTTCTCACCCATATCGCATGACAAATGCACCAAGAAGCCGCAACATATTCAGCTTCGCATGTCGATAGCGTTACGATCGGTTGTTTCTTTGACAGCCAAGTAAAATCTGTGTTGCCCATAAAAAAATGCGTATCCCGAAGTGCTTTTTCGATCGTCTATGTCTCCGCACCAATCACTATCGGAGTATCCACTCAGCTTGTACTCTTCCGCTTTCGAATAAAACATCCCAAGTGATACTGTTCCTTGGATGTATCGCAAAATTCGCTTCAACGCCTTCCAATGCGTATGAACTGGCTCCTCCATAAACCGACTCACAATGCCAACACTAAATGCAATGTCTGGCCTCGTGCATGTTAAATAACGAAGACTTCACCAAAATTTGAAATTTACTCGCATCTACACGTTCTTCTCCATCAAATTTTGAAAGTTTCGTACCTAATTCCATTGGTATTGCAACTGGATTGCAATTTTCCATTTTGAACTTCTTCAAAATCTCTTTCGCATACTGCTCTTGCGATACAAAAATTCTCGTCTCTTCTTGTTTAACTTCCAAACCGATGAAATATTTCAGTAAGCCCAAATCTGTCATCTCAAACTCTCGCATCATCGTGCTCTTAAACTCTTATATCATCACATTGCTATTATCCATGAAAATCAAATCATCAACATAAAGTGCATGCTAGTAAGGACACTGCTTGTATCCGTTCTCCTTGAAATACGTATCAATGCGAGTATTCCATGCTCACGGTGCTTGCTTCAACCCGTAAAACGCTTTCTTCAATTTCAAAACCTTCTTCTTCAAGCATACCGCTCAAGAATGTTGTCTTGACATCCATCTGATAAATCGACCATCTAAATTGTGCCGCTTGCGAAATTAATAATCGAATTGTCTCTATTCTCGCAACTGGAGCAAAGACTTCATCATAGTTTATTCCTGCTTTCTGCTTGTATCTCTTTGCAACGAGTCTCACATTGTATCGCTCTATCTTCCCTTGCGCATTCATCTTCTTCTTGAATACCCACTTCACTCCAATCGGCTGACTTGCATTTGGCAATTCTGTCAGCTTCCATGTATCATTGCGCTCAATCTTATTAATCTCCTCATCCATTGCAGTTCGCCACTTCTCATCTCGCACTGCTTCCTAATAACTAATACTTTCCGCATCTGACAAAAGACATAGAAGATGCACTTCTTCTGTTGCATCGTACAATTCTTGCAAACTCCGCATTCTAGGTTGTTGCGGTTCATCTTCATCTTCAGTAACTTCAGACTCTCTTGGCATACTCGTTGATGCAACTTCTGACTCTCTTGACATACTTGTTGATGCAACTTCTGGTAATCCTCCAACTTCGATGTTCGCTTCTATCGAATTTTTCCAGTCCCATTCACTTTCTTCATTTATTCGCACATCGCGACTCACAGTCACCTTCTTACTTATTGGTTCATATAGTTTGTACCCTTTTGTTCTTTCATCATAGCCAATAAACACATACTTATTGCTCTTATCTTCAAGTTTCGTTCTTTGCTGATCAAGTACGTGTGCATAAGCCACACTACCAAACACTCTGAAATGTGAAACTGTCGGCTTTCGTCCGCTCCATGCCTCTTGCGGTGTTTTATCATATAGCTTCGCATGTGGACATCAATTTTGCACATAAACCGCGCACTGCACCGCTTCCGCCCAAAATTCCTTTTACTCTTCAGCATTGCTCGAACCATGTCAAGAATAGTTATGTTCTTTCTCTCAGCTACGTCGTTTTATTGTGGAATGTATGGTGTTGTTAGAAAACGTCTTATGCCTTGCTCCTCGCAATACTTCCTAAACGTCGTTGAAGCATATTCTCCACCGCTGTCAGATCGCACAGCTTTGATCCGTCTACCAGTTTCCCTTTCAACCATCACTTTGAATTTTCTAAATGCCTCGAATGCTTCTGGCTTTTCTTTCAAAAAAAATAAAACCAAGTCTTTCGTGAGAAATCATCAATAAAAGTCATGAAGTACCTTTTACCGTCGAACGATGCAGGAGTAATCAGTCCGCATATATCTGTATGAATCGTCTCAAGGGGTTGCATCGCTCGATATTCTGCTTTCTTCTGAAACGATGTTCTCGTATGCTTGCTGAGCATGCATTCTTCACAAAACTTTCCATCATAGTCCATCTCTGGTAGCTCGTGCACCATATTCTTCTTTGCTAACTCTTTAAGTCCACAATGGTGCAGATGACCAAAATGAAGATGCCATAACGTTGCTTTATCCTCTACGTCCACTCGCAAACACTTTTCTCGTACGCTTCTCAAATTTAATATATACATGCGATTTCTTATCATCTCAACTCGAGCGACTAAGCGCTCTTTCTTGTCCTTCAAAAGTAACAATCGACCTTTCAAAAGTACAGAATAACCTTTTTCCGTGAGTTGCCCCAAACTCAAAATATTTGTTTTGAGATATGGTACATAATAAACATTATGGACTAATCCTATCAAGTCATCCTTCTGCACAAAAGAAATCGTACATTTACCTTTCACTTTTACTTTCGACGCATCGCCAAAAGAAACATGACCATCTTCAATCTTTCGCATCTCTTTGAACAAATGCTCGTGTCCGTACATATGGTTGCTTGCCCCTGAGTCGAGATATCACACAGTATCGTTATTGTCATTTCCTTCTTTATGCGCCATCAAAAGAACACTTTCATCCGCATTGTTTTCTACTACTAAATTGCTTGTTTCTTCAACATTTTTATCCGCACAACAATCTCTCGCATAATGCTCTTCTTCTTCGTAATTGTAGCATTTTTCGAAATAACAGTCACTCGCATAGTGACCATACTTGTGACACTTGTAGCATTCAATATTTGACTGATTCGATCTACCGCCTCTTCCTGGACCGCGTCCTCTTCCGTGCCAACTCGCTTGACTCATATGTCCCTTTTCCACATCATAACTGTCGATTTGACTACTGCGACCATACCCACGACCTCCACGACCGCGACCTCTACTCTGAAAATGTTTAGAAAAAAGTACCTCTTCATCTTCGATTGACGCCTTGGTCTGAAGTGCTTGCTCTAGCGTTTCCTCTTTCTTCCTATTCTTACGTTGCTCGTGTGCCTCCAAAGAACCTGCAAGCTCATCCACTGTGAGCGTCGCCAGATCCTTTGACTCCTCTATCGCACAAACCACATTCTCAAAATTATCTGTCAACGATCTCAAAATCTTTTCAACAACTCGCACATCTGTTAGATTTTCACCATTGCGATTGAGTTGATTCACCACCGTCTGCACACACGTGATGTAGTCAGATACGCTTTCTGACTCCTTCATCTTTATGCTTTCAAATTCGCCGCGAAGAGTCTGGAGACGCACTTGCTTCACTCGATCGGCTCCTTTGAACACTTTCTCTAAGGTGTCTCACGCTTCTTTTGAAGTAGTTGCACTCGCAATCTTCTCAAAGCCCGATTCGTCAACTGCACGGAACAACATGTACAACGTTGTTTTATCCTTTGAACGTGTCTCTTTCAACTCTTTGGTTTGAATCGTCGTATACTCTGCGGTATTTTCTGGTTCTACAAAACCTCTTTCGACCACTTCCCATGCATCGTGAGATCCAAGAAGCGCTTTCATCTGAATGCTCCAATTCTCGTAATTTGTCTTCGTCAATCGTGGTAACGATATTTGACCCATCGGCTCTGATACCAATTTGTAAAAACTAAATTCGAAAAATAAAATAATAAAACACAAATTCACCAAAATACTTTACTTTATTTCTCAAAGCTCTCTCTACAACTTTCACTCCATGCTCTCACGTTTTTCTCTCTACAATTGCTAAATCTTTTCCACTAATTGTTAAATCTTTTCCACTAATTGCTAAATCAAGTATCTACTAATTCCTTAATTCGTCTCCCTAATTAGAATCACATCATTTCCTTAAATAAAACACACTAATTCATTTTAAAACAAATAATAAATTTCTATTTAAGTTTAATCAAACACATAAACCTTATAAAGTTAGTATTATTGTTTTGAAATAAATGAAAGGAAAATACCAACTGATTACCACAAAAAATGAAATCACCCAACCATGTCTCTTTTGGTCCTTTATACTTATTTGTCATCTATATAAATTTTAAATTTTAAAATTAAATCTAACTATGATAGTTTATATATTTATTGTACGCTAGAAAACTAAATTTGTTCCATCACCTTTAATTTATCTTATAAAATAAACCGTCTTGATCATAGTCTTGATCAAAAAAAATGAAAATGGAAATGAAAAAGTAGTTTAAAACTTCTTTTTTTTGTTCTTTCAATTTCGTTTAATCAGTGTATGTAACAAAGTTGTGGGCTTCAAAGCATATATTAGACTATGGTATATATACACATGTACGTATTATGATATTTCGTGTCACATATAAATAAGGTAATGGAATTGTGAAATTTCTAAACACATATTAAAATATGATACAAACATGTATTTATAACCTACGTGTTTGTGTCATATATTTAATTATGGTGGTACGGTTGTAATAAAATTTTGAAACTAATGAAACATATATTAAAATAGAAGAATTTACCTGCTACCATTAATATATGAAAATTTTAACCACTTATTTTTTATTTTTTTATTTAAAAAATTATTCTTTAAAATTAAAATAAAAATAATCTAAGTGTTTGTGTTGTATCTGGTTAGGGTGCATGTTGGATAGGTAATAATAGTTGTTCCATTCGAAGGTTGCACAAATATTCTAATTGGATGGATTGTGTTTCGAAAGCTAGTACTATCACAAATAAATTTATCTTTATTAAATATATATATTTTTGAATTATTAGTCCAATATAAAATATTGTATTATTTGTGACCTTTTATATAACAAATAAATTGAATCGTTTATATGTAGAGTATTTGTTACATTTTTATACATAATATTAGTATGTAATTAAATAGGGTGTGCTCAGTTATCACTTTTTTAAATATTGTAATCAACATATCAAAAGTTGTGAATACAAGAATTATTATTGTATCAAAATTTATTAATGTCATACTAAATGAGTTAGTGGTACAATAACTTTACTATTTGATTGTAGACAATTCAACAAAATAATTACAATTATAGTTAAATTTTAAATATTTATATTTATAATCATTAATACATTTTAATATATCTTTTTTGAAAATACATTTCAATGTAATGTTAATATAGTAGTATTATTATTATTAATATTTATAATTTTTTGGATTAATATTTAAAATTATTTTATGAATTTGACTAATCTTTCTATTTTAATTTGTAAATGGGCCAATGCAATATTCGTATAGTAAATTATAGGCCGAACAAGCTCAATACCGAGAACATTCCTTTAATTCAAGGGAAATTGTGGTGGATAACCACTTTTAACAATATAATTATAAATCTAATCATATTTGAAATTATTTGTAAATCTATTTTTTGTTTTAAATTTAAATAATAATAATTTTTAATTATACCATCATACCTCCTCTTTCCCACCTCTCTTTCCTCTTATCAGCGCGTGTATTTTCGTTTTTTTTTTTCTTTTTTAAATCAAGTTTGCATTTGTGTGAACAATCAATTTAACAATTTCATTAAATTAAAAAAAAAAAAAATGATTCATTCTCTTAGAATTTTATGTTTTTCATTTTCTTTCAAAATTTGATGATTTTTATTGTTTTTTCTTTCAAATAAATTAATTATGTTTTATTCAATTTTTTAAGTTTAATATTTTATTATTAATGCAATATTATATATTATCAATATCATATTAATTATTGGGGAATTTGCATGTATATTACAATAAGATAAAAAAATTGAGTAAATAGCAACTTTTTAAAAATATTTGCAAATC
>JBBMEF010077001.1:0-10081 GCA_037832685.1 Sicyos baderoa | reverse complement strand
CCCCCCCCCCCCCCCCCCCCCCCCCCCCCCCACGACCCCAGTTTGCAATTATTTTGCATCCTTGACCCGTTTTTGCCATTTTTTTTTTCTAACCCGAAGTCGCAAAAAATCCTTCTTTTTTCCTCCAAGAAAATGAATACCACAAAAAACGAATGGTTCATAAACTAATTCTTATTGATTTTTTGTTTATTAGATTTTTAATTACTATTCTGACAATTATCTTTTAATTAACTACTTAGTTTTTATAGTAAATTAAAATTTTGGGAATTTGCATGTATATTACAATAAGCCAAAAAAAATTGAATAAATAGTAATTTTTTGAAAATATTTGTAAATATAGCAAAATCAGATTTATAGACTCCATTAATAGTGTCTGATAGACTTCATCAATAGTGTTTGATAGAGTCTATCAAAAAAAAGTTGCTATATTTGTAATATTTTTAAAAAATTGCTATAATTCTAATATAGAGTAGGAAATTTGCTATACATTAAAAATTCCCTTAAAATTTTGGTTAGTCCAAGTAATTTAGGGAATACTAGAATTTATTTCTATAGTTTGAAGAATTAGAATTTAGTTCTTAAACTTTGATAAAACTTAAAAAAATAGATCATATTGTTCGTATTTGCTCGCAAATTAAATATATGGAAGATAGTTATTCATGTATTATTGATGACGATAAAAGATGAATAATTGTTTTGATAAAACAAATTGCATAATTTACATATAAATAGGTACATCCACATACTTAGTTTGTCGGTGAGTATATATATCATATAGACTAATTTATAAGTTTATTGTGGGAGATACTTTCCTTTTAACCTTCGTCCATATTGAAAAGATGAACATTTTTCTAAAATATGTTTATTCAACTATCAGTTGACACTTCATATTATCTAATAATCAAATTATTTCAGTTAAATTATAATTCTTCAAATTATATGGGCTAGATTAGAGAATTTCATTAAGATAATGACTAGAATTATTTTTTTGAATGAAGACTAAATTATTTATCATTGAAATTCAAGGTTAAATCAGAAAAATTGAGCGAGAAATTACTCTTCCCATAAATACCCCACTACCTAGATTATTGCATTTTCACTTTTTTTTTTTTTTTTTTTTTTTTTTTTTGTGAGTACCTTTTTTACAAGTGGGTGTTCAATACTTTCTTTGAAAGTTGTTTTGTTTTCAAATTTTCGAGGAAAGGTATAAGACTTTTGGATGTTGAAGAAACTACAATAATAGTTTGAAGATTCTATATCAAAGCTTTACGTCGTGAAAAATATTAATTTGTGTCTCATGAAAAGATTTTGACATTAAAATAATCAATTTGGAGACATTCAAATCTGTTATGAAGTATTTGTGGAAAGTTCATAATGTAACAAGGCTATTGACTGGAAATCTTTTCTTCATATATTTTAAGATTGTGTAGAAAAATGTGTTATCGACAGGACCTTGATTACTTGATAAATAATTGTTATTTATGATTTCATAAAAAGTGCATGAACAAGTAAGCAACCTGAATCTTAATCATACATGCATTTGGGTGCAAGTTCATATGTTCCTTTCAACTATATGTCGTTTGGGACACAACGTAAATTTCATTCTTGATCTAGTGGAAGAAGTGGATGTTAAAGGTGATACAGGTACGAGTCTAATTTTTCATATTCATGTTTATTTAAACGCGCATGAACATTAACTTTTTACTCCAAAAAGGTATACAATTTGGTGTCCACTTTATTATAAAAATTACTTAACCTATGTTACACTGATAGTTGTGACGTTATTGGTCATCTTGCAAAAAAGTGTACAAAAATGGCAAACAATAATTGAAATAGGTTGTTAGTTCAGTATGGTGACTCGCTTAGGGCTAACGATGTGAAACGAGCATTTATAAAGGCCAATGTTGATCAATTTGATTTATATCCATATTACCAATGGAATACAGATAGATTTTAAAGCTACAAAGGCAGAGACAATCAACATTGGCCTATGTGATGCTATGTATTGGTATAGGTAGGAGACTCCAATTCAGACTGATCAACATTAGAGTATTGCAACAAGAAAATATTGTCTTCGAAGTGATGCTCTGAATTCGTATAGGTAGGAGACTCTGGTGAGGAACGCTTATCGTACAACTGTCAATTACAACGGTAGTACAAATATATGGAATTGATTTGACAGTTACTCTATCTAATTATGAGACTTTCTTTTAATCTGATGATCTAAATTTTGTACCTGATGTCGACGTGAATATTTTACCATCAAAGTCGAAAGCCTCATAAACTATTCAGTTACCACACTACTACAAATTCGACATTTATTGTTGGACAGAACCTGATATCGAAGAACTTCCATGTCAGATGAGGGCCCAACATCGAAGAAAAATATATTAAAAGTCTTTCATGACAAACTATTTTTAATGATGGGTCGTTCGATATTAAAAATGTATATCATTGAAAGCGCTCGACATAAAAAGTGTCTGACAATAAAAATCTTCGCTTCATAAAAAAAAATCGCATCATTCTCAATACCTAAAGACATGTTATCCATGGCCATGGAAGAGATTGGTGCACTTACTTTTGCTAAAGAAGGTTGCGATTCAATCTCGTTTCTATATTCTAGAAGTTTGTGGTTGAAGAATGTGAAAAGATTTTTTTAGTTTGAAGGAGGGGATCGAAGATGATGCGATTTTGATGTTACTAGACAAGGAGGAGGTTTCTAAAAGAATATCTATTAAGTAAATAATAAAATAAAAAAGTCTACATCTAAAAATTGTATTTTTAGACTTAACTTTCAATTAAAAATTTAAGAAAATCAAATGGATATAATTCATTTCTACTCCTACTCCCCTAATTTAAAAAAAAAAAAAAAAAAAAAAAAAAAAAAAAAAATCAAATTTAATAAGTTGCCATAAATTTGGCTGACTTGTTTTAAAGCTAATAAATCTACTGACCATAAAATATAGTTTTTATATTATATGTATTTGTACTTTTTTTTTTTTTTTTTTAAGAAGTATATTGAACTTTTAAATACAATAAAGTTTAGGGTTATATTGGATTTATAGTAGAAAAAATCTATTAAATGTTAGTGAAAGTTGAAGAGTTTAAAAAATAAATTTTGAGAGTCTATGACACCATCAGAAGTGTGGATACGAATTGAAATTGGTTTATTTATTTATTTAGGGAAAATTTCTTTTTTGGTCTTTATTTTTTGTTTGAAGTTTCATTTTGGTCCATATATTTTAAAATCTAACACTTTTACCTTTGACATTTCAATAATTCTCAATTTTAGTCATTGACATAACGAAACCGTTAGTGATTTAACATAATATTGACTAAGATGATAACTAAACACCAAAATTAATTTAGTTATCATCCTAGTCAATATTCTGTTAAATTACTAACGATTTCGTTATCTCAATAACTAAAATTGAGAATTATTCAAATGTCAAGATAAAAGTGTTGGATTTTAAAGTATAGAAATCAAAATAAAACTTCAACTAAAAGGTAGGACCAAAAAAGAAATTTTCTCATTATTATTATTTTTTATTTTTTGTCATTATGAAATATAGATCGACACCTTAAATTTCAAAATTTAATTTATAATTTTCACCATCTAGTTGACATTATCATTTTCTAATAATTTATCATTTAGTTTATTTTTATATATAATTTTTTTGCCAACCAATTTTAAATTTAAAATATTAAGACAATAAAAACATAACCCAATTAATAAGCTTGTCCATGACAAAAGATCATAAATTTGATATTTTCAAAATTCAAAATTCAAAATTAAACTATCACAACCAAAACTGCATTTTAACATTAAATATATTTAGCGTAGGATTTAATTTAAGAATTTAACTTTTCATTAAAAACTTACCTTCAATTGAGTTTTTACAAATGGTTCTTCATTTATTTCAAATCAATCATAATAAAATATTTTCATTAATAATTTTTTTTAACTATTAAAAATACCTATTTATTTTAAATCTATTCAAATGAAATTATAATTATAATTTTTAATTTTTAACTCCTTAATATTTCTCCTAAAATTATATTCTCCCCTGATTTTTTTTTCTTTAAAAATCGTGGTGCACGTGGACGGTAGACCACGTGATACATGACGTAATCTTACCATTACCCAAACACGTGGTGAAATGAAGACACATCACTTCTTTTAGTACACAATTCCAATTTCCACCTCACTTCTTAAATGAGAAAAAAAGGAAAATCAATATTTACCCCCGCGGTTAATTTCTCTCCTCATACCAAAACAAATTACCGCGGTGAATTTTATTACAAATAGTCACTCATGTATTATTTTTATTTATCTTTAAAATCCGAAATTAATTCTTTGCTGATATCGAAAAGACCACAATACCCTTTCCAATCCACCGAAACCAGTCGACATAGCTCGTAATTCATGCGAGACTCTTGTCTTTTTCAGTCATTTCACAAAATCCAAAGGGCTTAGCTCTTTTCTCTCGATTACAGTGAAGGACACAGAGAACCAGGTCAGTGTAAAGAGAGAGAGACTAGAGAGAGAAAGTGATCGGGAAATGGATCACGGCGGCGGCGGCGGGAACAGGGCGGAGGCGCTGCGGTGGTTGAGCATAGCCGAGAAGCTACTGGCGGCGCGTGACTTCTACGGAACGAGGAGCTTCGCGATCCGGGCGAGAGAATCGGACCCGATAGTGCAGGAGGCGGCGGATAGGGTTATCGCCGTCGCCGATACGCTGCTAGCGGCGGAGGCGCGGATCAACAACCAGTACGATTGGTACGGGATTTTGCAAATCGCGCAGCCGACTCAGAGCATTGAGCTAATCGCGAGTCAGTATCGGAGACTTGCGCTTCTTCTTCATCCGGAGGCGAATCGAGTGGATTTCGCGGATCACGCTTTCAGACTCGTCTCTGATGCTTGGTGCGTGCTTTCGAATCCTTTGAGAAAAGCTTTGTATGATAATGATTATCTTATGTGTTCTAAGTTTAGCCCTGGAACGACTGGGTCGAGTCATAAACCGAAATCTCCGCCGCATCAGGCTCAGTTTCCGCAGCCGGTTAGGACTAGTCCAAGGAGAGAGACTAGGTTTATGGTAGAGGATCCACAGCCTCCACCGCCACCGCCCGAACGCCCACAGCCTCTACCGCCACCGCAATTGCAGCCGATTTCGCAACCGCAACCTCCTCGCCCGTCTCCGCACCGGCCACAGTATCAGGAGGATCCACAGCTTCAACAGCAGCAATTTGTGAGGAAAACCCCCAAATCCATGGATGCTGAAGTAACCCTAGCTGAAGATAGGCCCAATGTTAGTGATGTCCCTGAGTCGACTCAGGAATCTACTCAGCAGCATATTGATTCGAATCAGCCCTCACGGGAGGCTGAGTCTACTCGGGAGGCCGAGTCGTCTACTCTTCCGACTGAGCCGAGCGTTCCGAGTTTCTGGACTGCTTGTCCATACTGTTATAATCTCTATGAGTACCCTGAGGGTTATGAGGATTGTGTTCTTCGTTGCCAGAATTGTGCCAAGGCATTTCAAGCAATTGTTATTCCGGCGCCGCCGGTGGCTGATAGTGATTCTACCTTTTGTTGCTGGGGGTTTTTCCCACTTGGGGTTTCTCCTAATGCTAAAGCAACAATGGGGTCTGCAGCCTGGTCGCCGTTTTCGGCTATGTTCGCTTGTCCTGTGCCTGGTCAGGGGGGAACAGAATCATGGAAAGCTAGAAATGTTAAACCCGCCAAGAAATCTACACCAAGATTTATTTGTGAAGAAGATGATATTTATGTGGAGGTTTCGGAACCAAGTGACAGTTCTGATGAAGAATGGGCGAAGGGGAGTAATAAGAAGAAGAGGCCCAACTCCAAGAAAGGTTTTGGGAGTAGAAACGACAAGAAAGCACATTCGGAGAGCTTAATGAAAGGAAACCAAGGGAATATGGAGAATGGAAATGTAGATGAAATTGAGAATATGAATGGGCAGTTTGGGGAACGAAATGGGTTGGTGCGGTTCGGTTCGTCGAACTCCACAAAGGTTGAGTCCATTAAGAAGGCTGTGGCAACGGCAGGGGGTGCTGGGAAGAAGCATAAAGGGAAAGGGCCAAAGGATCTAGGAAAATTGGATTTAAATGTAGAATTCAGCAATGAGGTGGAAGAGCCTGCCACGAGCGTAACTGGAGGACATGGGGAGGATAATATTGAAGGAATTGGGTTCTTTGAGGGCCTTGATGAATTTTTGAATAGTCTGCCAATACTTAATGGTGTGGCCGATGATAAGGTAAAAGCTAGTTAGTAAGGCTCTTGGATGTTATTCTCAAAGTAAGACTCTTCCTTTGGTTCTGGATGTTGTATTTTGTTATTGTAGACTTGTAGTATTATAATAATTTAAACCTGCAATGCGTTTTGCCCCGTTGTTCCTGTTCGTACCCTTCCATTCACATAACCATGCAAGTGCATTGCCTTAACTATTCTAGTTGGCTTTCTTTACCATCAAATTTTTAAGTACTAGGAGAACTGAACTTAAAATATTTGAAAACTGTGATAAATTATGCAGATGCAGTAATTACATTGTTTTGTAGTTTGTACAATCTTGTCTATTAGAAATAAGGTTTTCATTGTCTTGATTTACTGTCATCTATTATGTATAATAGATGACATTCTGAAAGTTACATTTTGTTTCTTCCTGGTAACTTCAAAGAGGGATTGAGGGCTTGCAATTCTCAACTACCCTCCTAAGTCCTACAGGTTTGATATTCATTCAGATCACTCTTTTCTCTATCTTATGATTTTAGTATGATAAAGAATTGGATATGCTATGATATACCATTGGGATTAAGTTTCCAGTTTTGTTGTTCTGCAACTAAGATGCATTTAGCAAATAATACATGTTGACATCTTTAACTGTGGAACTTCCCAAAATTTTAATTATATATTATTTAGTTTTTAATCTTTGAAGTTGCCTTTTCTAGCTGGTATGCTAATATTTTTCTCTGGCATTTAGTACTTCATGGGCAGGTAATGTTGTCTGCTTGTTATTTTATTATGGCCTACTTTGTGAGTAAATTTCAGTTGTACTGTTTACATCGCAAATTAGTGAAACCTACAATAATTATGATATATGACTTATGAGGATAGTAGAGGTGGACTCAGCTTGTTACAAGGCTCGCCGAGACTTGTGCTTAGGCACGCTTAAGCTCAAGGCACAAGGCAACAGGAGCAATTGGGGTTGGGGTTGGGGTGGGGATATTCTATGCCAGACGAGCTTTTCCATTGCATGAACGGACTCGTATTATCCGCTTATTTCTTTGTACTCCCTGATAGTACAAGTTAATCCGTTGACATGTAGAGTTATGGTGGACTCCTGTTTTCCTTTTCTTTTTTTGTAGTTCTTGATAGTACAAGTTGCTTCTCCATTGGGACAAAGGAAAAAAAGGATAAAACCCCATGTCAGTTCATCTAATCTTGTTGCTATGAAGTCTATTGGTTGTTCTGAAAGTGCAAAAGGAATTCGTGAGAGCACTGTTCAGAGATATCTTGGGGAAGAAGCCTTGGGGATAGTAGTGAGGGTATTATGGGAATTATTTATGGTGTTTTAATTATGAGTAGTAGGGCCAAAGGGTTAATGAAATTAGGTCATATTTTGGTAAATCGGTCTTTGGTGGATTGGTAAGAGAGTTATAGCCCCCCAAAAGGTTATTGATATTGTAATTTCTTGCTGAGATTGCAATATACCTTACCTATTCCTGTTGGCTCCTTCTGTTTCCCTTTTTGGTTGCATTAGAATACTTATCATGGCAATCTACCATGAAGAAATAAATAACCATCTCTTTTGTCCTACATTTGTTTTTTTTATAGGAAAGATGAAAGTGTTACAAGGTTTTTCAGGTTTTTCTTAGATTCTAAAGGGAAAACACAATGAGTATTACCGATATGCCATTGGTAAACAATTGCTCGGATAAAATATTTTGCAGATAGTACGTGTTTCGCTGAGGATGGATATATGTCTCGAGTATTGAACTCATTTAGCGTTTTGCCATATCTTTCTGGTTTTGAAGTTCCTTGTTATGGCAAATTATTCGGGAGCGGAGGTCCCCTTAGAGTTTCTAGGTTTGAAATTTACGAAGAAGTTTAATTGTAAAATTTCTTGTTGTCTTTTAAGATAGGGTGTTGGGACGGGTGTGGGTGTCCCCGGTATGTTGTGGGGTGAAGCTCTGATTACCGGTTATCAAAAATTAAAAAAAAAATCTCTGTTTTTGTGTTGCCTGCTAATTTCTGTAGAATTTATTTGTGAAATTCGTCGACGTTTCTCTGAAACACTAATACAGGTGAGGGGAAGAAAGTTGTGAAAAGAGGAGAATGGTAAGACTGCAGGTATTATTTTCTCTACTCAGCATTCTTTTCTTTCGATTCAGTTGCTGATATTCATTCTAACAGGTGGGCAGCACTAAAAAAAACAAGGAAAATATGGTTAGGTTCTTTTCAAATTGTTTAAAGTTTAGTGCCTCGACTTTCAGGGTGTGCTCCCCTTGAGGTCTCGGTTCGAGGTGCTGATAATTAATTGTTTAAAGTTGGCCACTATCAGGCTTCTTTTGTTTTTTTAGAAGGCAATTGTTCTTTGTTGTTTGGTATTATTTTATTTAATTTCATCATCAAAGTTTGGATCTGGTCTCTCTTAGCTGTTTTTGCTTTCATTTTATGATCTTTTTTCTTTCTTTTATTTTACTCTTGGCAGGAATGCAAGTTTTTTGGGTAAGCAGATCATGTGTAGATCAGTTTCATTGTATAGAAACATATATATGAGAGTTTCTAAAACACTTCTATATAAACTCTTTTCCATTACAAAACATTATTTTTATTTATTTGTTTAAAAAAAAGAAAAAAAAATTGTTCCACTATCTTTCCTAAGTTAAGTTTTCAATTGTTTGAACTCAAAAAAAGGGGGGGAAAGAGTTATCAACTGTTTTCTCTGGGGTTAGCAGTACTTTGATACTGGATTTTAGTCTTTTGGTAATTGCAAGAAATTTGAGATGTATTGTTAGCTATAGTTTTAGGACTTGTGTGGATAAACAATCATTTCCCATGTTTTTTTTTCTTTCATTTTTAAACAAAAAGAAATGATTATTTTTCTAAATGTAACTCATTATTGTATAAATAATTCACATTTAGGAAGTTAGTCTTCCAAGGTATTTTGGTTAGTGTTGTGTTAATGTTTATTCTGAATTTTCTGTTTCACAATTACACTATTTAAATAAGTGAAATAATTGCCTTAACTGGGATGAAGTTTATGCTTATTTTAGTACAAGAAGTTTATGCTTATTTGAATCTTCTACTGTAATATATATATTGTTGAATTCGAAAAATAATAATGGTAATGATTGTAGTACGAATGTCATCTTAAGAAATTAACTGGTGCTATTTTAATCCTAAATAAGGTTTTTCTTTAAAAATTGTTCAGTAATAAATGAGAGAATGAATTACTGTTTTAATAAAATTTAAAAAAAAAAAAAAAAGAAATTGGCAATTTAGCTGTTCTTTTATAAAATGTTCGTGCTTTTCGTAATGTTATTAAAATGGTTAATTATTGAGTTTGTATGGATTTTTCTCATTGCTTCTATTTTGCTAAAATTATTGGTGAATTAGTAAAAAATGAATTGAGGGTAAAAATCGAAACATTTATTTGAAGTTTTATTAGATGTTTGATTGGATGTAATTGAAAGTATAATATAAATATAGGGTCTTTGGCATAGGTAGGAGAAAAAATTTAGAAAAAAATCTAATGGATCAAAAACTGATTCAATTAATTTAAATTTATGACTTCATTGAAGTTCAAACCATAAAAGTTAAAATATTTTATTTAATAGTTAAATTTATGATTTCTTTTAGACAAGTTAAATTTATGACTTCGAGCTCATATACACCAAAAGTAAAATTGATCGAAATCATAAAAATTAATATATTTGACATGTATGATATATTTTTGGGAAATTATAGTTACTAGACCTATTAGGAAAACTAATTGCGTATTTAGGCACTTAAGTTTTTTTTTGCAAACTTGTATTTTCATTTAATTTTCAAATTTAAATA
>JBBMEF010076990.1:0-10081 GCA_037832685.1 Sicyos baderoa | reverse complement strand
ATATGCTAAAGACATCTACATGCTATTTTCCTAGAAATTATAACAAGCCAAACAAACAATAAGCCATAATAAATCAAGCGTATCAATCCAAGTATAGGGTCCACACAACCCCGAGAGAGAATCCTTACCTGTTAATATGAATTACAGAACGCTACAATAATTCCCTAAGCGATGACAAGACGATACCACAATCCTAGGAATTTAAATAGAGAATTTAATTAGTAAAAAGATAACAACAAGGTACTTGAGCAGCCCCTAAACAAACCCTAAACAGCAGCCGAATTAACACCGAACAACCCAACAACACGTACCCGAAAGACCGGAGAAACAGCCTGGTAAGCGACGCCCAAACAAGGTTGTGCAGTGGCGAGATAGAAGCTGGAAAAACCCACGAAACAGTAGCAATACAATATCAAAAACCCCTCGAAACAACAGTTGTACTAGCCCGAAACAAAAACACGAAGCAAGGGAGAATTTACCTCAACAACACGGCTCGGAGAAGCGCTGAAGAAAGCTCAAGGCAGCGCTGAAAAACACCCAAATCAACGCTGGAAAAATCCCTTGCAGGCGCTGAAGAAGGCGCAACCAGCGCTGGAAAAGACAGCAGGAACGGCGCTGGAAAAAGCCTCCTCGCCGGCGCTGTTCTCGGCTGGCGGCGCTGCAGGCTTCACGGTGGTGCACGGCTGGAACGGCGGGAACACGACAGCCACCAAGAACACACAGCGGCGGCAACCTCCTCCTTGCAGCAGCAGACTTCGAAGACCCCAAATGGATTACAAAACAAGCATCACACGAGGAAGGAGAGAACTAAAGATGAAACAAAACTCACCTCAACGGAACAGCCACCTCGGATGAAGAACCACGAATCCCGAAAGCCAAGAACTAGCAGGAATCGGCCAATGGAAACGAAGGAGAAGATGGCGGCAAGGGAAAGTCTCTTTTGCGTGAAAGTGAGGGATAAGGTCTAGGGTATTTTTCCAACAATCATATTAATAAAATACATTTAAATTCTCTTCCTTTCATTAAAGGCTATTTTAATTTAAATTAAATCTTCTTAAATCCCACCAAGAGGGTATGGGTTCAAAACCCCTCTTGGCCATTTATTTAAAAACTATTTAATTCAAATTTTCTCCAATCCCTTGGGCATTTACATGGCCAAGGTTCGAGCCTACTCAAAGATCAAATGCAATTCAAATAGAACATTAATTAAATCGACTTTATTTTATTTAATATAAATTCCAATTAATTGAGAAATACAGGATTAATAACGAACCGGAAACGCGGGTCGTTACAAACACCAACTTGCAAATAAACAAACTAATTATAATTTCCTGTGGAGATGACTTAATTACTTACTTTAAAACTTGCTGCAATCGACAATGTATACTTGCAATTGCAATTCGCTTTAAAATTCTACTTTATTTTCGCTAAATGCGAACCACCTCAGAAGCGAACACTAACCCAACCCAAATTGAAAATATAAGGGTTGAGTTAGGTTGGAGTGCTCTAACCAAACCCGAGAGCCCATTTTATGTGTAATCCATGAGTGATAGAAATTTAGGAGAAATATATTCTAATGAAAATGTATATAAACACGAGGGGGTAAAAAGAAAATCCGTAAGCATATTTAAATATTTGCACAAGAAAATGTTTTATTTACACCTTAGATTTATATTTTTTGAGACAACCTTATTTATTTATTTATATATATATATTAGGAAATACACTTTAGATATCTATGCCAACAGAGTTATAAACATAACAATTAGTTCAACACCAGCGTCACAGATTCAAATTCTAAGGCCCCGTTTGATAATCATTTGGTTTCTTGTTTTTTGTTTTTCAAATTTAAGCCTATTCTTTCTCAAATTTCCTACAATGTGCTCTATCCTTCCTACCATTTATCCATCTTTCTTTAAGAAAGTGGGAGAATACTAACCAACTTTTAAAAACAAAAACAAACTTTGGGAAGCTATTTTTTTTTGTTTTTAAAAGTTGGTTGATCTTCTTCTACTTTCTTAAGGAAAGATGTATACATGGTAGAAATGATGAAACAAATTGTAGGAAATTTATGAGAAAATATGCTTAAATTTGAAAAACAAGAAACCAAATGGTTATCAAACGGTGCCTAAAAGATTGGGTATTTGTAATTTTCCTCCTCAACTTGTACTAAAAAACATAACAACCAATTTAAACACCAATTATAATTTTTTTAAGGCTTCTCGTTTTCTTTTATTTATAAAATCAATTAAATAATAAAATAGTATTACATTAAATAAATTATAACTAATACATGTTTAGCCAAAATTTTGAAAAATATGTTAGAAATCAAACCCATTTAGAAGGGAAAATGTCAATTGGAGCCTACTTGAACCAGAGAAAAAAGAGAAACTTGTGAATGATGTGACTCTTAACCAAATACATCGATTTTTCCTATAGATTTCTATTACCTCATGCTTCTTTTTCTTCTTTATGTGACATTTCTAACCTTTTAAATTTTCATTATATTAAAGTATTCCATACAATTCAAATCCACTTGGTGTTTCTAGCCCATTTTCAACTATGCTTTGTACCTTTTTATTATACTAAATATATATCCTTACAACAACTTGCGTGGATGATAATCGGAGCTTAATATTCTTTTTTCTCCAATTTTTAAATAATTTTGCATGATATATACGTTTTACTCTATATTTTTTTGAAAAATTGTATTGAATCTAAAGTAATTATAAATGTAGTAAATTTTAAAATATTTGTATTTCTAATCATTAATATGTTTCGATGCTGTATCACAAATATTTATCAATACTAGTATTATATACTATAAATACTAATTAATATCATATTATAAGAAAGTATATAACCATACTCATTAATACAAATGATTATATTTGCTTATTTTTTAAAAAAATAAAAATAATCATATTTATAATTATTTTATAGATTTGACTAGTTTAGGAAGTCTTTTTTAGTTTATTAACACTATATTATGTGAAAAAATGATAATTAAGTGGATATTATAAATTAATCTTGATTAGTTATATAGGTGGTGCTGTGTTCACTATCTTACAAATTGTTGTGAGTAAATTATTTATATCTTTTTCAAATTTATAATTGTATTTTGTAAATATTTTTCTAGATTCCAAAAATACTTCAAAAATATTTAGGAATAGCTACTTAACTAGTATTGTTTTAAAATATGTTTGTAAGAAAGGTTTTTATTTTTGAGGAAAAGAAAGGTTTTACTTAAGCGTAAGTTTAAATTCCCTTATTTAATTTTTTTTTTTTTGAACAAACCTTATTTTAAATATTTAGGAATAGATTATTAACTAATATATATATATATATATATATATATTTTGAAATCAATCTATATTTGTTTAAAATTTATAATAATTAATTATTTATTTAATGGAAATGTTTTTATGTATACTAACTTTAGGATTCTCTATTAGAATTATAACACATTTTTATCAAAAGTTCGTTTATACCAAAATTGAGTGATTGAACTCAATCGAATGCAATCAATAACTAGTGATTGAACTCAATCAGTTTGTTAAGTGATTGAGCTCAACTGATTGAGTTCAATCATTAGTTATTGATTGAGTTCAATTGAGTTCAATCACTCAGAATTTTGGTATATGTGCAATTATTTTCAATTTTATGTTATATATGCAATTTTTTAGCTCATTTTTGTTATACATAAAAAATCTCCTTATTAAATTGTGTTTTTATAAATATTTTTTTTTAATGTTTAAACTTTTATAAAAATCTTTTTTTCACAGGCTTTGCATAACAATTTACTTTCTTTAACTGGTAAACTTCTCTTGTGTGTTTAATCTATATTGGCTTGTGTCATGAACCGGCACTTTGAGGCCACATATATTGAACTTTGTATTCTTTTTAAAAAATATATATCAAACATGATGAAAGATAATTGATTTGAGTTTTTTTTTTTTTTTTTTTTTTTTTAAATTATAATTAATTTGATTTTAGTTTTCTGAACACTAAAATTATGTAAATTTTATTTCAAAAATTACAAAAATCGATATTTATGAAAAGATGTTAATCGAAACAAACATTTTCGTAGGGCACAAGAACCGAAACAAAATAAAATTGATTGAACTAAAAAAAAGAACAAAATGAAATTTAACATTTAAAAGCAACCACATAAATAAAAGTTGAAGAACCAAAATTATCTTTCCCAACAATTGTCTAACGATCCATTAACAGATTGAATATGGACAAAAAAAAAAAAAAGAATATTCTTGACATAAACTTAATCCAAAATAGAAAAGAACCAAGCATCAGGAAGAAAAGGAACATCTAAATTGCAGAGAGCCCCCAATGAAGAGAACATTTAAACAAGCTATAATTCCATGGAGAAGTTTCCTCCTCAACCTCAACCTCAACCTCAACCTTTTGTTTTCAAATTTAAATTAATTATACAAATTATTATTACTATGGATTAATAAAAATATACACATATATATTACACAGGCTTGAAATGATGGGATAATGGAAACATAACCGCGTCAAAACAAGAACGGAGTCGGAGAAAACGCCGGAATCACGACCGGGATCGTACTCGGACTTTGCCTGAGAGAGAAAAAAAATAAAAGAAAGATTGTTTCACAGTTTGTTACGATTGAGTTCCAATGATACTCAAAACTTTTGACTAAAATTTTTGTGGTACCCAATATAACATATAAGCAAAAAGTAGAGTTTTTCTACGAGTAAATGTATAGAGGAGTTTGACTCATAATAATACGTAAATGTATAGGTACCTGTTCTGTCTGTGAACTGTGGTCTGTCCGTCTCGTGATTCGCTCCTCCTCTTCACGGATCGTTCCGATTCTGCCATCCGATCATCGCTCTTCTCTCTCTCCATCACAACAAGAACTACCTTGTCCTCCGAAATCGCTCCAAGCGACGGCTTCCAGTCGGCGGCCAGTTTTGCCGCGGACGAAATCAACGCGCCTCGTTTTCTCCGCCGATGTTTTCGGGTGGAAACTGGAGCCAGAGATCTCATCTCCTCGGCCGCTGCCGCCCCGGGATTCTCGAGTCGCGACATGTTCACCGGGACGCAGCAAGAAACGATATCGAGAAGGAATTTCATGGGAAGAAGAGTGGGAGGCGACGTTTAAAGTGTGAAAATAATACAATCGCTAGCAGTCCATTGTAAGTGGTGGTGAGTTCCCTTGGTTGAGTGGACGGACTTGGTTCTCAATTTATAGAAACGGTTGGGTATTGATTTTCCGGTGTCTACATTTGTACTTGTCTATTTCTAATTACCAAAACCCCCTCCAGTCCTGCCCTTGATATTACAATTGCAGGGATGTTTTAGACATTTAAACTTGCCTTTGTTTCCTACCATTATGTCCCTCATTAATTATTGACGTGACAAGTTAGTTATGGTAGTAATAAATGATATAATATAGGTCAATGAAATACAATAATAAAACTGAGTAAATGTTAATTCAAACCTAACTTAAGTAATACGTAAACAAGGTTTTTTTTTTTTAAAACAATCCATATTTAGAAAACAATTATAAATATAAATAAAAGTAAAAATATTAGCAATAAACATTTTTGTTTTTAATTAAAGAAATTCGTTTTAACTGACAAAAATATTCTCCTTTTTAGAAGAAAAAAAAACTGTTCATCGGCCATTTATATCATTGTCGTCAAGTAGAAAAACCTAGTTTAGTCTCGTTGGTGTGATGATGGGACTTTGCCACCAATCAGACATAATTGAAATCGACGTCTCGCTGATGTGATGGTTACGTGCAAGTATACACGGTCTGCAGCAAGTAATAAGTAAATTATCATATCTCCACAAGGACTGTAACTTATTCAAGGTGATGTTTAGAATTGAAAGTAATACGAATATTTTTTATTTGAATTGAGGTTTTGTTTTTTAACAAAAAAAATAAGTAAACAGTAGTTGAAATAGATTGAGAGAAATAAGGCATAGGTAAGGTATTATAAGTATAACAATGATGTATTAGTGAGAATCATGTTGTAAGGAGTTACTATTACAATGCGCTTAACAACCTTTGCTTCCGCATTGGTTCACATCAAGCCCGACTTCCACCGCGACTTGAAGTAGTTAAGTAGGAGCGCAGATTGTATAATAGTTACGCGTTTATTCCTAAACTCCGATTTAAAGTATTACAACTATAACACTAACCAGTTAAACATGCAATTTAGACTTAGGTTGTTTCCTCTTCCGTTTACAACCTAGTAGCTCGTGTGGATGGCCAGTCGACACTTACTATTAAATTAAGATCCTAAACCTCATGCTCTAGAGCATCCTTCCTAATTCTCCCTAAAACATGCTGCTATGATTCATTTTTCCCTAACCTCGCCCTAATGAAGTTAGTTAAAAATAATACGCAGATAGACATGGATAACATGCTAAAATATTATTGAGTAAAATGAGTTCAAAGTAAAAATAATTAAGAAAAGAAAATTAAACTCTGTCTGGATGTTCTTCGTAGCCGAAAACATCCAAAATCTCCCAACTGTTCCAAACCCTAAACCTATTACATAATCGTTCTATTTATAATGTCCTACTTGCTCGCCTTCTTCGAATCTCCAAGAATGGTAAGAATTAATTACACGATCATTTCCATCATTGTGCTTGCCAAATCTGTCTCAATCTGTCCGAGTCAAGAATCCCTTAATTACAGCAATCAGCCTCGTAATTGTCTTGTTAGTCAACTTCTTGTTGTCGAGTGATTCTTTCCTTAATTTCTTTATCTTCATTTGGCTTACGTCTATTGATCGCGCGTCTATTCCAATTGCCTTGTGTTGAAGTTAGCATTCATCCGCATTTGTGAACACCAATTCCTGCGAAAACAGAAAACAACATAAACCATGCGAAATACGTGCTAAACCATGCTACTTTTGGTCATTTGAGCGCTTTAATACAAAGTTCGCATTATGTTCCTCTAATGCGTGCGCATTAGTGAATTACACTTTTTTCTCTTATCTTTACTTACTCGCGACTGCATTTCTTACGAAAGCATGCGTCAAATGATGCAAATTTATACAGAAATCTGACTCTCTTTTAGAGTCAGCACTCGCAAAAAAAATGATTGGAGTTTGCCACCCCATGGAAATGGGTAAGGATGCTTCTATTTGTAGATCAATCAACAGTAGATCTACCCAACAGTGACCATCTCTCTAGCAACGATCGACGCTATTTCGGCCACCTGCAAACGAATGACTAGTCTGCAACTCGAGCTCCACTAAACGAAGTCTGTATTTGGAATGTGCACAAGATCTTAAAATGAAGATTATATTATAGAAAAATACTCTTAATTTCTATTTAGTAATACAATATTATTGTATTAATAATTAATACATTATTAATGACTTTAATAGAGATATAACTCCAAAAATTATATATTAAATGTTATTGTAATACGGTTCTACATTACCTACATATTGTTATTATGTATACATATGTAACAAATACAATATTTTAATAAATCCATAAATTTTTTTATAAGAGAAAATCTAATACAATACAGTTTGGGTATTATAATAATACAGTCTTTGTTGTTCAATTCTAACTTATTCACATTGTTATAGTTGAACGATTATAACAATGTTAATAAATACTGTATTTTGTTTTGAGATAAAATAAATATTGTATTATTGTTATACAATTTGGGTATAATACACTAGTAGAAATCGTCAAAACGTTGATGGCCATCGACGGTCATCATTTTTAAACTATGACTGTCGATGAACCGTAGCCAAAGCTAAAGTCATGGAAGAAGAACAATGACCGGCACCTAGATGTTGGTCACCGTTGATGAACAGTGACAGGTGCTTCAGCCAGTCATCGAAGATATTTGATGACACATCATTTATCACAGGTGTCGGACCGCGCAAGTCACCAAAGAGCGTCATTAGTGAATGACAGCGTTGGTCACCAATGACAATAGACAGCTTTTTAAAAAAAATAGCCATGTGGGACCAGAATTAGAATATTATGTTTGTTTATGTGGTCCCCAGATCCTGTTTTGTTTCAAATTAGAATATTATATTTTAGGCCAATCATCTTTGTGTCCGTCATTAATAGTCACTATACCTAAATAAAAAAAAAAGGGCACTGTGATGATTTATGCACATATCTTTGAAGGATATACATTGTAAAAGATCACAATGCATAACTTTCAGGCCATTGTACCCATCATCATAATCCTTTACCCCTTAGCATGCATATATCCTAAACACTTTAGCATGCATATCAAAATAAAGTATAAAAATTCGGCAGCATAACGGCGCAATAATAAGAATTCAAAAAAATATATATTAAGGGACTTTGTCCCGCCAGATACAAAATATATATATAAGGACATTATCCCGCCAGATACAACAAAAGAAAATGAGACCTTGTCACGCCAGATACAACAAAAGAAATGTATGTGCATATCTACAATTTAATGGACAAATTCGGAAACTAGCTATGTATAGGTACCAAAAACTTTCTATTTCCTAGTTAGCTCCAAAAACTTTCTATACCCTAGTTAGCTACAAAAACTTTCTACCTATATATCTACAATTGTAGTCTCAAATATTGGACAACAAATTGTGCCCATTCGAAGCGTACCTCATCTATCTCTTCTTGAGTGAATGGCATGGTGTTCATGTTGAACTACGTACAAAATAAACAAAAGGTTAACATAATATTAACAAAGTTTGGACAATATATAAATAATCAAACTTACGAGTTTAAGAATGGGAGTTGTAAGGTTCGATAATAACTTCCGAATGTAGAGTTGCACATAGAATCCACACTCGACCGATCCCAATTGTTGAGGGCACTAGTGAAACAAAGAGTCATACGAATTAGAATTAATTTGACACATGCTATGATGATTAAAAGAGGGAATTGAATTCGGATTCAAGTGTACCTTTACTAATGTCCAATTAAATTTGGGACGTTTTGAACCGTGATGACCATGTGTACGGGAGATTCCTAACACACGATATTAATTAAATATAAAATGAATGGATAATTGGAGAGAGAATGATGATGCGTCAATGTCGGTTTCGCTTAAGCGAAACTCTTCTCTGATCTAAGGAAAGTGTGTGAATCTCTAAGAAATGTGCAAGTATACACAGTCCTTGTTGTAGCAAGTTTTAATGTAAGTAAATGTCATCTCTACAGGGAAAAGTTAAACCTATGCTCAAGCGAAATTAAGAGAGTTGAGTAATGAATGAATTGAAGTAAGAAATGAGATTAAACTAAGTAAAATAAAGATAAAATGAACATTGGACCTCGCTCGCTTCTCTTTGGCTCTCTCACTTCTTGTAACAACCCGAAATTTAAGAGCAACATTTCAGGAATTGTCTCGGTTGGTTTATTGTTGAGGAGGCCGTTTGGGAGATAAGAGTTAAAAAGCATTTAGTTTGGTTTCTCGTGGAAGGGCGGTTTAGTTGAATTCAAAAAAGGGAAATCAAAGGGAAATTATGATGTTTTGTTTTGGCATTTATAAATTAAAGTGTTGTTGTGGAATTTTATGGAAAGAGGAAAGTGGTGGATTTATTTGGATATGTCAATTCTTGGTTTTGTATGTTGAAGGAGTTTTTACAAAGGAATTAAAATAGAATTTTAATTAGTTTTACAAAAGAATTAAATAGAATTTTTAATTAAAAATAAAACAAAACCTATTCTTTCCTTCCCTCTCTCTCTCTTCGTTCCCTTCCCCCTTCGCGACTCCTAGCCGAAAACCGATGCCGAGCTTGCCGTCGCCTTCAACCGCCGCAGTCGAGCCTTCCGACCGCACGCACAGAATGAGTCACCGCCGCCCCTGCTTGCACCTCGTCATATCTGTTTCAGCCAAGCCGCAGCAGAACCTGTAAAGACCCGACCGGTTTAACTGAACTAAACCTAGTCTTTTCCACTTGCATGCATTAAAAGCGGAATTTAAAAGACATTTACACATGGGATTCCATCAGTCAAAACAATAAATTTATATAACTTAAATCATTTCACATCTGGCCAGATAATTAAAACAGAATCATTCTTTCATTTCATAAACTAAGTAAAGGAATCCAA
>JBBMEF010076979.1:0-10082 GCA_037832685.1 Sicyos baderoa | reverse complement strand
TAAGAGAAGAGATAATTGTTGGAACCCTAAAAATGAGGGAAATTAATGGGGAAACCCTAGAAGGAGATAGGGGATTTGGGAATTGAGAGATGGAAAAAAAAAAGTTTGAAAAAAAGGAAAAAATGGTGGTATTAAAGGAGCAAAGGGAGATATGTAATTTTTTTTTTTTTTTTGATGGCGTGTCTCCCACCCACGCCTCCAAAAAAATAAAATTTTTGACTGTTACGATTTAACGGCAACGTTTGGTTGCGTGGGTGGGAGAGGCGCGACAAAAAAAAAAAGGGTCGTCGCGTGTCTCCCACCCACACGACGACCCTATTTTACAATTTCTTTGCAAGTTTGACCAATTTTTACCATTTTTTAGAATTTCTGACCCCAGGTTGTAAAAAATCCTAATAAATTTCGCCCCCAAACTTTCAAACCTGAATCCGCCGTGGCTCGAAGGCTGAAGAAAAAAAGGCAAGAGATAGAAAATAATGGCAAAAGGTGAAAATCGAAGAGAGAGAAAAAAATATTGTTTTTTATTATTTTATTCTAACTTAACAGACTTTTAACTTCAAATAGAGAGATTAAATTTAAGTTTTTTTTAAAGTTCAAATACTAAAATTAGACTTTTTTGAAAGATGATGGACTAAAATAAAATCGACATCATAGTTCACAAATCAAAATAACATTTTAACATAAATTTTAATCTTCTTCAAACTATATTAACTAAATTTTTATTGTATTTTAATTTTCAACGAAATAAAGTCATGGGTTCAATTCCTAAAATAATATTCGAGAGTAATTAAACTATCTTTATAACATTTGTGATCTTACTCTTCTAACTTATAATAAAAATTTATACTAAAAAATAGATCAAATTTATTAATTACCTTTCAAAATATTTATGAAATATAATTAATAATTTTGGGATAATTTGTTCAAATGGGCCTCTTTCTTAAACTTATTATGAAAATGAGTCTGTTTTGAAATATTTTCTTTAAATGAGTTCTCACGTCTTTACCAAAGATGCAATCATCGCCAGTCACGTGCTAAGCTAACTTAACCGAACCTTTTTTTCTTCTTCTTTTGTTTACCTTCTTTTATATTTTCATACTTTTTCACCTTTAATTTGTTTTAATTCCATACTTTTAAACACTTGTAATATTTAAGCAAAACTCCTCTACATATTCGGTAGATGAACCCTACCTTTTGTAATGTGCCACAAAAAAATTATATAATTTTTTATATTTTTTAATATAAAGTAAATTTTTGTGGCACCTAATATGTCACATATACAAAATGTAGAGTTTCTCTACACATTCATACGTAGAGGAGTTTTGTTCTTTCTTTTTTACAACATTAAGCTTTTGAACTTTATTCCTCTCCTTCTTTCCTTTAGTTTGGTCACATTTTTTTTTAAATCCTACCTAATGAATTCTTTCCCTTTTTCATCACATTTTTTTTTAAAAAAAATCCAAGTTTAATGCTTATTTAAGAATATATGTAATATATGTAAATGTTATGATGAATTCTGTTGCATGTTGATTTGTAAAATTTACCATATTTTTCAAGGGGATAAGGACGAAGATTCCATTCGGAGAATTGACGGGGATTGGTTTACCACGTAGAACTTTTTACTTGTTAATTTTTTTTTTCTTTTTTCATTTTGTAATCTAAATTTTTGTAAGTATTTTTTTAATAATATTTTTTTATAGTATGAAAAATATATATTATTTCTCAATTAGATAACAAATTACCGAAATAAATATTTCTACCAACAAAAAAAATTAATATTAAAGAATATTGATTAGTGATGAATAAAATAATGAGTTTAAAAACAAAAATTTGCATTTCCAAATAATCTCTCAACAATTTTGCAAATTGAAAAACTTTGTTCAATTTTTCACTCATATAGTATATTGTACTATTGTTGTTGTGTGAAGAGAGATCTACAAATTAGTAAATAAAATACTATTATTAATGTGTGAAAAGAGATTTGCATATTAATAAATAAAATACTACTATTATTGTGTGACAGAGTTTTGCAAATTGGTAAAATAAAACATCCCCTTATTTTCCTATTTTTCGCTTAAATGAAGATTTACCACTCCATTCGGGGTGAGTCCCTATGGGGCCCAATTTCACAAGAAAGTAGACATATATATATATATATATTTTGAATCGAGTATAATTGAAAGATATTGAAAATTTGGACAATAAGATGAGTCCTTAAGAAGAAACAAAAAAGAGGATAAAAAATTAAAGGTGAAAAAATGAAGATTTAAAAAAAAAAAAATTAAAGGTTAAAAAGAAAGGCAAAGAGAATGGGGAAGAGGCAGAAAAAATGAAAAAATGAAAAAAAAAGAAAAAAAAAACTTCCGTTAAGTTGGCTTGCGACGTGTCTGCGTGAGGCGCTGATTCCGTCTTTGGCAAAGACGTGAGAACCCATTTAAAGAAAATATTTAAAAAAGACTCATTTTCATAATAAGTGTAAGAAAGAGACCCCAAGACAAATTACCCATAATTTTGTGTCTGAACGAAAAAAGATACACCGGACGGACACCTTTATTATATTTTTGGTTATTACTTTTCTCTGTACTCTTTCCAAGAAAGAGCAAGTCTTAGGGAAAGAGTCGGTTTTTTTTTTTTTTTTTTTTTTTTTGTAATCGAAAGAGTCAATATTGAATAGGTGGGTAGGGTTATCTAGTTCAACATTAGCGTAACGACTCCCGCAACTTGTATTAAAAAATAAACCATCTTTATTTAAATATTATTTTTCTACTTGAAAGAGCCTTAAGTTTTACGATAACCTGTAAAAAAAAAAAAAACTATAACCTCTTTCAAACTCCCTTTTTTTCATTTTAACAATTTATTCTTGAGCTTTCCTTTGTTACGTTTCACTATATTAACACAAACAACAACAAAAAAAAAAAAAATAATAAATGTTTTAAAAATGAGTATTTACTAACCACATCTAAAAAGACATTAGGTCCAAACAACTTCTCACTTTTACTATTCAAAACATTTTCTCACTTTTACTACTTAAAATAACTTTTCATTTTAACTTTTTATTTATAACCATTTATTTTTAATCATTTATTTTCAATTATTGAATTTTAATCATTCATCTTAACTACTCAAAATAATTATTTATTTCAAATCTAAATCCAAACAATCTAATGTTTTAAATTTACTATACAAAAAGTTACATTTAAACTAGTTTTTTTACTGCAACTCTTCCATAAAAATTTACACACAAACTAACTATTATAAAAAATCTCATCATTCTAACTTCTTAAAATAACTTTTCATCCATAATCTCAACCAAACACCATCGAAATGTTTGTTTAAGAAAATATATATCATTTGAATAAACTAAAATTTACATCTATTTAATTTCAGTTTTTAAATTTGAATCTTTAAATTTTGAGGTTTCTTTCATTTGGGCACTAAATTTTACATCTATTCAGTGTTGATCGTTGTAGCAAATTAGGGAAGGGGACTACAAATACCGATTCTTTCAGGGTTCGAACATTGTAGCAAGATTTAAGTGTGGAGGACACGTGAATAAACAATATATTGCTTAATTAATAATCAATAACGTGTCAACTTGTAATAGAAAAAGTAGTCCCAAAACAGTAGTACTTAAGATTATTGTTTTACTTCTAACAACCATTGTTTTTGTTATTAATGTAAATGATTAAGACTCCGTTTGGTTCGCCGTAATAGAATAGGTTGAATTGGAATTTGATTCTAAAACTCCACAACAATACTACCAACCAAACAATGATTTGGAATGGTAATTTCATCCCATTTCAAACCTCTCCAAACTCAAAGTTGGATGGTGATTTTTCAAATCCGTGGGCCCTATTATTTTTTCACCTTTCTTATTTTCTCTTCTTTCTTTTTCACATATATAATTATAATTTATTTCTATTATCATTCAATAATAATAACATAAATTTGATTAATATGGAAGCGACAACATTTTATAAGCTTTTTAATTAAAATATAATATTTTTAAATTTCGATTATTATATAATTTTTAATTATTATTATTATACTAATTATATTATTATTATTATTATAAGCATTAATAGATATAAATTATATAATAATTATAAAAGAACATTATTTTTACATTTTTTAATTATTAATATAAAACTTATGATTTCAAATTTTTTAATAAGTACACTGTCTTAATTTAAAGAAAAAATTATTGCATTGCATAAAAATTGATTAAAAAATAAAATAACAAATATTTAAGATTTATATATAGCAAATCAAACATAATATACATGTAAATAAGAGTATGTGATATAACCATGTTCTATAGAAATTATTTTATCCTTATAATATCATTTAATTTTTCTTAAAATTCTATAAATATAATATTTTTTTAATTCATAAATGTAATATTATTTCTATTAATGTTATATTATTTAACTTTATAATAGTTTTCTCAAAAAAATAAATAATAATAATAGTATACATAATACTAATATTATATTGTTTTAAAATAGTATACATTATTATTATTATAACTCGATTTTATGTTCATTAGTATTTTAAAATGTAGGTTTAAGTTTTCTATTTTGATATTATTCATTATTAATTTTATTTACTTATATTTATTATTATCAATAAAATTTATTTAATATAAAATGAAATAAATTCATTGTTTTTAATTATCCTAAATTATCTAAAAAATAAATAATGTTGAAAAATGATTAAGATTTGAATAATAAACATAAACATAATAAATTTTATAATAATTCTTTTTATTAAAAAATTGTCTTATTAACATTATTTTTAATATTTTATCTTGATTCCATTCCGGAGTACGAATACGGTAAACCAAACAACATTTTTTATTCCGAAGTTAGAATCCAACAATCCAAACACCGTAATCAAGGATTTCAGAAAATTCAATTACGGTATTAGATTTCGGAGAATTTAATTCTAAACCAGCGAACCAAACACCCCCTAAACGTTTTCTATATATTAATATATAGAAGAGCAGGAAAATGAAACTTGTACTTGCAGGAACCCCTTTACAATTGAGTAGTTGAAGGCAGGCTTGGGAGGTAGTTTTTTTTATAAAAGAAACATTTAAATTAGTTTTGTAACTACTCAAAATAATTCATTATTTGTAACCATTCATTTGTAATTACTCAAAATAATTTTATATTTTATAACAATTTATTTTTAATTATTCATTTCTAACTTTTCAAAATAATTCATTTTTAATTTTTTTTAACTACTCAAAATAATTATTTATTTTAAACATACATCCAAATAACTATGACCTCTAATTCATTTATAAAAAAAAATTTCATCCAAACAAGTTTTTAATTTTAACTTTCAATTTTTAATTATTCAAAATAAATTTTCATTCAAAACATCATACAAACGCCTCTTTCTTACCGTTTCGTTATCATTAAAATCGATTGAATATTATTTTTTTATTACTAAGGTTCTATTTAATGAAAAAAATTTAATTATTGATTCTTCATATTTATTAGCAAGTTATTATTATTATTATTATTATTATTATTATTATTATTTAGCTCCATATTTTAGGGTTGTTTGGAGCAAAAAGAAAATGATATGATTATAAAGAGATTGCGAATATAAGGAGAATGATTAATAGAAAATAATTATTTGTGTTTGGAGAATGAAAATTGATTGTGAGAGAAATGAATAGTTATTTTCGGGAATGTATATTGATTATGAGAAGAACGATTATTAGTGAACCAAATGAGATCAATAAAAGAATTATTATCCATAATCATTTTAATTTATCGTTGTCCCAAATACCTTTTAGAGTCATTTTTCAAATTACAACAATAAGGGATGAGAAATTCGAACTCAAGATCTCTTGATCATTAGCTAAGTGTATTGTCATCTTCATCTTAATTAATATTGATAATGGGCATATTAGACCGTGACTTATCAGCTTATCTTGTCGGGTTTAGTATATGATTTAATACGGTATAAAAAGATCAAAAAAGTTGTTTGAACTCTCCTTATAAAAAATAATTTGTTCAAAGTACTAACCATTATAATCTATGTATTCTTATTCTTTTTCTTATAAGATATATATTTTTTTTATGTTTCAAAATCATTGATATGCAATGCTACTTTCCATCACGGACAGCATAATGACAATATACTTAGTCCTACTATTGAAGTGACAATGACCTAGCTATAAAATTGAATTCATTTCATGGTGATTATTTTTTTAGAAATTAATTTCTTATGAATTTTTTTAATATATAAATATTGTAGGATCAAACTGTATATCTCGTGACATTAATTGAGGTGCGCATAAGCTAACCCAAACAATCATAAATATTAAAAAAAAAAAAAAAAACTATAAAACTAAATTTTATCGACTAAATTTGAACTTTCATTTAATCTTAATACTAAAATTATAATTTAGCCAATTTTATTTTATAAAAAGTACAAAAAGTATAAAACGACCCACCTTTCATTCTCCACACTTGAGTCTTCTGTTTATGTAAAGGAAAAAACGTTTTTACACGTGTATGTGTAAAGAAACCTAATATGCATAAATTTATGGCTAAATTATATATATATATATATATATATATATAAAAGTCTTAGAACTATCATATTTGTGTTAAATTTAACTTTCAAGTTTGAAATTTTTAAAAGTACCTTTGAACTTTATAAAAATTTCAAAAATACTTTTGTTGTTAGTTCTGAATGGAAATCGTTAAAGTTCTGTTAAAAAAATATCCCTAAACTTTAAAAAGTTGAGAAAACTTTCTTTTTGGTTTGGCTGAAGTTTCACTTTAGTCTCTATATTTCAAAATTCAACACTTTTACCTTTGTCATTTCAATAATTCTCAATTTTAGTCATTGAGATAACATAATGGTTAGTGATTTAACGGAATATTGACTAGGATGATATAATTAAACTAATTTTAAAATTTAATAAATTAATGATGTTTAATTATGGTGTTTAATTGATTTTTTTAAAACAATAATTACAAAGAAAGTTAAAAAGACAAATTACCTCAACTTAATTATATTTTGATATTACCTATAATAATTATATTTTTAGAAAAAATAGATATATTGTAATAAAAATGTAATTATAATATTTACATAAATTTTCTTTAAAAAAATAATAATTACAAGAATATCTCAAAAGACACAATACTTTCATTTTAAATATATTTTTAAATAAAATAAATATGATTTTTTTATCTTCTAAATAATAAATATAAGATTTATGTTTTAACCATGGAGAAAAATAATAAATATAAAAATAAATGAATTTGTTGAATGGAGAAAAATAAATACCGGAAAATGAGTTATATTTGTTTTTACATTATTTTTTAGAAGATAAAAAAATTATCATTTTTTTAGAGTATTTTTATTTTATCTAAAAATATAATTATTGTAGGTAATACAAAAATATAATTAAGATGGAGGTAATTTGTCTTTTTAATTTTCTTTGTAATCATTGTATTTTTTTTTAAAATCAATTAAATACAATAATTAAACATCATTAATTTATTAAATTTTAAAATTAATTTAGTTATCATCCTAGTCAATATTCCGTTAAAGTTCCGTCATCTCAAGAACTAAACTTTAGAGTTATTGAAATGTCAAGAGTAAAAGTGTTGGAATTTGAAACATAGGGACCAAAGTGAAACTCCAGTCAAAAGGTAGGGACCAAAAATGAAGTTTTCCCTAAAAAATTTCAAAAATATTTGAATTTAAATAAGTTAGCTTCTCAAATATGTCCCCTAAAATTCAAATGGGAGCTTGGTCGGTTGTTTCAAATGCTATTCCGTCTAAATGCAATGTTAACGCTAGAGGGATTAATATTGATGTTGCCTGCACTCTGTGTGGGCGTAATGGCGAGTCTAATATTAATCTGATTAAATTTTGTAAATTTGCCATTCGTTCCTGGAAGTATTTTTTCCCGGGACTTAATGATTTCGATTTTTGTTATAGGAACGTGCAAAATGGGATTGATTTTTGGGATGACATTTCTTCTAAAATCCCTAAAGAGGATCATTTTAAAGTTATCATTGTTATCTGGGGGTTATGGAATTTCAGAAACTTAGTCTATCATGATAAATCTAAGTTAGAGTTCTATATCCTTCGTGATTTGATTTCAAGGGAGATTAATTTTCATTTATGTTTGGTTGCAGGTTTTTCTAGTAGTGTGAAACATCCGAGGCAGAGGGTGGTGGACTATTGGAAAGCGCCTCCTCAAGGATGTTGGAAGCTGAACGTGGACGCTTCTTTGGGCCATGATGGAGGCGGTATTGGGTGGATTGTTCGGGACTGGAAGGGTAGGCCTAAGTTGATGGGGTCAAGATCGGGCCTTGGCAATCACTAGGTCAAAATTTTGGAGGGTTTAGCCTTAAGGGAGGGGTTGAGGCATATTGAGGAGCTTGAAATATAGTGGAAGCCTCCTATTTTGATTGAGACTGATTCTCTCGAAGTTGTGAATTCCTTTTTGGGCATTAGTCATGATTTTTCTGAATTTAACAATATTATTGTTGATATTAGATTGCTTTTTTCGTCTCTTGAGATTGTGAATATCTCGCATTGTAATAGATCCTGTAATTTTGTGGCTGATTTCTTAGCCAAACAAACTTTGCGTTTGAGGTTGTGTTAGTTTTCCTTTTCCTCTTCTGTGGAGGATTGTGAGGGTTTTTGGGGAGGGAATCTCCCCCTTTGCTTGGCTCCCTGTTGGGTCGGATTGTTTACATTCGTTAGTGACTTCTTAATGAGAATGTGTTTCTGTTTCAAAAAAAAAAAAGTTAGCTTCTCAAATATTTGAATTTAATGTGTCAAACTCTGGCGTAGATGAACAAAAAATTATCCATGACTCATAAACACTTTCAAATATTTGACACATTAAATTCAAATATTTTATGGTTTTTAAGACCATCCATACTTTTGAAACTTTTTAAAGTTCAATGGTATTTTTAAAACGGTTTCCATCCAAAATAAACGTTAAGAGTACTTTTGAAACGTTTTGTAAAGTTCGAGAGTATTTTGTAAATTTTTCAAAATCTAAAGATAAGTTTGACACAAATTTAATGGTTTATGGGCATTTTTGATAATTTAACTTAATTTATTTTACAAATAAAATATTAAAAAAAAGGTTAATACAATTTTAATTTCTAGACTATTGAGTTTATTCTATTTTGGTGCCTCAAATTTGAAATGTCCGATTTTAGTTCCTAAACCATGAAGTTTGCCCAAATTTAGTCCATAGACTTTGAAATGCTCCATTTAAGTCCCCGACTTTAAACAATGTTAAAAAATGGTTTTAACATTTTCCGTTAAAAGTTAGTGAAATAATTTTTTTTTTTTTTTAAAGACTTCATCATCATTCTCCCCCCACATCCTCCTTTAATTCTCTCTCTAAGATAAGAAATGGTAGTTGACAAATTTATTTGGCTTCTTCCCATCATTCGTGAAGAATCCTCTTTCACATCGGAAGATGGTGAATTCCTTTAATTCTCTCTCTAAGATAAGAAATGGTAGTTGACCGATACATTGTTGCGGAATGCTTCGGAAACGAGCTTGAATCGATAATGCCAATTGAACAACAAAACAGATCGGAGATCAAAAAATGGAGGAAGAAAGAAGGAATTCTATTCCATATATTTCATTAAGCATTTTTGATACAATTCTATTCCTTTTAAGGAAGACAAATGAATAGTTAAATGAAGGGGTACAATTGTAATTGTATCTCTTTGAATGAATCCAACGGCTAGGATTAGAAAGGGAAGAACCAATGCTGAGCTGCCACGTGTACACTCTCTCAAAAGAGTAAAGTACATTTCAAAATTCAACAAATTCCCTCCTGGACTGATACCTCTTTTGCAGAAACACGCCATTTTCATCCACGGTCCAGCTTCAACAGCTCGCACAGGTAGAGGAAACGATCGCTTCCTAACGCATTCGTGAAGATATCAGCCGGGTTATGCTCCGTTCCAACCTTATGAATTGAAATCGCGTTCTGTATTTCATCTCTAATGTAATGAAATCTTACATCAATGTGTTTCGTTCTTCCATGGTGAACAGGATTCTTC
>JBBMEF010076968.1:0-10082 GCA_037832685.1 Sicyos baderoa | reverse complement strand
GTGAATCTGTTCATCGATCTTATTTCCAGAACTTATCTGCTGTTTATTATGCTGAGATCACTTGTTATTTCTGTTTTTATTATGTTTTCCGTGATCATGAGTTAAGTTTCTATAGGTGAGGGTTAGAGAATGAGTGTGTGATGCATGTTATCGGGGTAAGCAGGAAGATGTCGAGCTAAGTTGCTATAGGCGTTTTAATTCTAAGCATGTTTCGGCTGATCACTCATTCGTGTTTGCTTTCCTCCCCGTTCCGAGAGGAAGAGGGGCTAGAGATCTCCTATAGATGACCATTAATTTCAGTGTTAGGATCTCCTACCTTTTAAGAGTTAGAATTAGAGATAATCGTCTCGCTAGTGCGCATTTCATGCTTACGAGTCTCGAACTTTGATGCGAGAGTGGAAGTTCGAGGAGGATGAATGCATCCCGAGAGGGAGCTTTAGATTTCATGTTGTGCGGAGCCGCTTCTTACTAATAGCCTTATCCCGATGCATGTAGATCGCACTTGAATACCTTAACCTAAACCTATTCTTTAGTCGAAGGAATTTTCCGCTGCATTACGCATTTTCAATCGCATTTCAACATTGTTATATTCTGTTATTATTCTTGTTATTGAAGTTTCTTGCGGCAAATTTGTGGTGACAGCAAATCCGTGTCGCATTTGGTTGTTATTGCATGTTAACTTTGTTACCGAAATGACCATATTATCTTTACTTTCTGCACTTAACCTTCCAATTAGCAATCGAATCATCTCAAATCAATCCTCGTGGGAATAGACTTTTACTTATCACTTGATACAATAAGACCGTGTGCACTTGCATGTTGTCTGCTGAATGCTATACACATCGCACAAATATATATACATTTTAAGTGTAGCTTCGAGCGTGTCATCCATCATTTGAGCAAACTGTGCAGGATCCATTCTAGATCGAAAATCAACCTGCAGCTCTAAAAAAATAGAAACCAGAAGAACTAGGGCTCTTTTATTAACCCCAAAAAGCTTTTCTCAAAGAGAAACAGGTTCTAGACAACAAAATAAAACACAGATTTTTAGCCTACTCCTCCCCCGCCACTTCCTCCAGCCAACAAACCCCCACCCACTCAGAATCCCCACTCTCTTTTATGTTTCTCGCGAGCCAGAACGAGAGACTACAAACTGCCGAAAAACCCACACCCTCGAGCAGCCTCCTAAACACTCCACAACCGCACAGAAAACTTGGAGCCCTACCTCGACAACCCTTAGTAGCGACAACCCACCCGTCGACTCAGCCTTCTCCACCACCGTCTTCTTCAGCCAATAAGCCACCCGTCGTCGCCTCAGTCTTCTCCACCACCGCCTTCTTCCGCCTACACACCACCAGCAGATTGAAGAACAATCTCCACACTTAGAACCTCTCAAGCCGGTGAGCTCTAAACCTAATGGTCGAAAACACGCCGATCTCGAAAAGGCCTCCCACCCGCTCAACAGCCGCTCAGAGAGAGAGAGCTGGAGCCCTAAAATCGTGATCCCGTGATAAAAAAAAATTAATTAGTGATTTTCCACCCAATCTCCAAAATAATTGTTTGACCCTCAACGCGTGTTTTGCAGGCAACGTTCGGTAGACACTAAATTAATAAATTTGGAACTTTAGGATGATAAAAATATAAATTTTTGTACTATGCCATAAAACTATTATAATCGAGCTCCCAAATTTCTTGTACTATGTCATAAAAGGTCATGTTTGACATAATTGATTTTTTGTCATTCGAACTAGAAATTTGCAAAGTTTAGATGCTATTATAATTTCACTCTTTTGCACACTTCTAAGATCATCGCGTTCATTTTGTGTGATATTGAATACCATTAACTATGTAACTTTCGTAAGTGGTAATTCTGAATGAGGTCCATGGGTAGAGATGTCCATGGGGCGGGGCGGGGTCAGGGAATGACATCCCCGTCCCCGTCCTCGCCTCCAAATACAATCTCTGCCCTCGCGAAATTTACCAATTTTTTTTCACGAGGATGGTCGGGGATTCCCGGGGGGAATTGGCAGGGATCGTGTTCCCCACGGGGAATTTTTTCCCGTTTATTTATTTATTTATTTTTTCTAATTTTAATATTTACATCTACTTTCTTTATAAAATTTTCAAATAGTTAAATTTTATTGAAATGTATGTATTAATTTTCAACTCTATAGTTAATAGTTAAAGAAAAGCATTTATTTTAATAAATATTTCTATAAAAGTAAAGATGAAGTTGGAAAAAATGAAAATAAAATACAAAAAATTAAATAAATATATAAACGAGGCGGGGATGGGGAATGCATTCCCCGTTCCCGTCCCCGTTTAGCTCGCATGGAATTTTTCTTCCCCATTCATTCCCCCATTTCCCGTCTAAATGAAGATTCACCGCCCCGTTCGGGGCGGGTCTCCACGGGGTCCCGACCCCGCGGGGAAAGTGGACATCTCTATCCATGTGATATCCACATTAACGTAGAAGATATTGAATGTCTTCGAACCCCTAAAGCCAACCCAACCCGATCATGCAACCAACTGCTAAATTTGAGATAATGTTCATCTTAAAGCCATTTTTTATTTTTAGACTTAGTAGGATTCACTTTAGATAACATTTTCATGTGTTGATCTACATATTGGAGCACTTCATCTACGTTATGAAGTATATACATATGTGCTTGATCAATCATATCTTTAGTTGATGCTTTATAATTGACGACAGATAATGGTCGATCGATATTTGTATCTATCATTTTGTTCGATGATCACAACCCTACTGATTCAACTCCTTGTAAAAATTCAGAACAAAACTCTATCGACTCATCAAATATGTAATTACATTCACATTTTGGTACTTGACATTCACACATTTCAAACATGGACAACAAATGATATTTGACCATTTCGAATGTCGTATTGCATTGTTTATAAATATCTCAACTCTTAAACTATAGTCTGGTGACATCCGATCCTTAAACATTCACGACTTATCCATAGTCATGTTAGAAATATAGTCAACTAGAGAAACTTAACCTACAATTTTTTTAAAACAAAGTAGACCGAGTCACATATCTAACTCAACTTAAATAAGAAATAATAATCTAGCTAACTCAATTCACTAAAACAATACAATTATTTCCAACCAAGTTAGATCTTACACATATAACTACTAAAAAAACTGAGATATAATGATTCTAAAAAAGTGTCACAATCGCTTTAGATGATTTTTTTTTCCATCATTGTATTGCACATCGTCTATTGATTTTAGATGATTACTTTAAAAGAAGTGTCATTAATAACCTTTAGATGATACATATCTATAATCATTATATCACATATCATCTATTCTCTTAAGATGACACTTATTTAGAGTTGTCATTCAAACACTTTAGATGATATTGTACTACTATCATCGTAGCTCAAATCATGATACTTTAGATTCTTAAAAAGTGTCATTGAAAGCCTTAGATGATATTTTTAAACAATAATCAATTCATTTTTTATTGACATTAATTACTTATCATATATGAGCTATACATTTTACATAAAATAAATCTTCAACAGTTTATCAACGACACTTTTTTGTCATCGCTAAGGGCGTGTTTGGTGGGGGGGCTTAAGCTAATCCAGATTAACTTAGCCCTCCCAATCCTTGTTTGGTCCACAGATTTTCTAAATCCGTTTGTCCGGTTAAGTTAAGACGGATTTGAAAAGTTGTTACGGTTCAAATCCATACAATTTTATTATTATTATTTTTTACTCGGATTTCGTTCACTTTTTCATTCTTTTCCCTGCTCTTGTGTGTCTCTTTAGCTTTCCTCCTACTTGTACGTTTCTCTTCTCTCTTGTTTCTTCTATGCCTTTTCGATTTTTTTTTTAATTACTCCAACCTTGGAATTTTCAGGTTAATTTTCTTTAGCTTTCCTTCAATGTATTTCGTTTTTTTTAGATCTGTTTCATTTGACCTAGTTACTAAATCTTAGGGTTTCGATGAGTTTTCGTTCATGTTCTTTTTCTGGATCTTTCAACTCACATCTTCTTTGTGGTTTTTTTTGCAGATCTGACCCCTCACCGACGAAATGTTTGATTTCTTGCTGTCGATGTACCCTCATCTAGTAGTGTTGCATGCGTCGTTTGCGACCTCCATTGGGTTTATAAGTTGTCAATCGATCACCTAATACGACATGGTAGGAAGTTGAGCTTTCGGTTTGGAGGGGGAGCAGATCGAGGCAAGTTCTCTCTCACTTTTTAAACTTGATTTTCTTTTCTTAAAGAGTTTATTTCATTTGATCTTATCTATTTTTAGTTATATGTTCAATTTTTTTTTTTTTAATGAAAGTAAATGTTGTTCTCTCTCCCTCTCTCTCTCTCTATATATATATATTAATTCCGATTTGATGGTGGTTATTTTAATGTTTGAGTCTCAACAACCAAATTAATGGATCTCTATGACTTTTTATTCCTACTTTCTCTTCATGAATTTATTTCTATCTTCTAATCATGAGATATGTTGAAGAAAATAGATTTCCTATTAATTTGATGGTAAGGGATAACTCATTTCCTACCTTTGCTAAATTTATCATCCTCTTCGTGTTCAAACAAGTGTATGTATTAGCTCTCTGTTTTGGTTCACAAGTCAATTTTTATCATTCATGATCTACAACTCATGTATTGTTCATCACCTAACATTGTTTGAGATTGTATTATCTTGATCCATGCCTTGCTTGTTTCATCCATGTCTTTAACTCATGTAAAAAAAAAAAAAGCATATGTATTGAATTTATACTTCCCTTTTTAAAAAATTTGTTTTCATTCGTTATGCTCGTTCTTTTATATTTTCATGTCCTAGATTCATCACCTAACATTATTCTAGATTCATAAGTTGATCCATACTTTTTTCTACAGATATATTGATCATAAATTTATCTTTTTTATTACTTTTAATTCATTGTGTTCATTATTCTATTTTTAAATGTTGTTAATATGCTTTGTTTATTTATGTATCGTTCATCACCTAACATCGTTCTTGGATTCCTTAGCTTGAGTTATTTCTTTCTCTATATGTGTATTGAGAAAATATAATTAAACACAATATTCTGTTTATTTCAATGAATAATCACCACTCTACAAGTCCCTTTATATAGGGAAGATATATAATTAAATAATACAATATATTCATAATAAAACCTAACCTAGAGAATGTTCTAGAATAATCACAATATTCATTATATCTTCACATCCCCCCTCAAACGAGAGGGAAGTTCAACAACACCGAGTTTGGACCGAAGAAAGGAAAACTGTGTGTGAGAAAGAGTCTTAGTAAGACAATCAGCAGGTTGATCAAGCGACGGAATATATCGAACAACTAACTGCCCCCTCGAGATGTGATCACGAATGAAATGAACATCAATCTCTATGTGCTTAGTGCGAGCATGAAACACAAGATTATAGGCTAATGATCCAGCACTAATGTTGTCACACCACAAGACAGGTGGAGACGTTAAACGGACCCCTAACTCAGTCAACAACTGACGAAGCCATAGTACTTCTGCTGTAGCATGGGCAAGTGCTCGATATTCAGACTCCGTACTAGAGCGGGCAACTGCAGTTTGCTTCTTAGAAGACCACGAGACAAGAGAATTTCCAAAGAAAACACAGTAGGCAGCAACAGACTTCCGATCCTCCAAATTCGCCCCCCAATCAGCATCAGAAAAAGCAGAGAGCGTCCAAGTATCCAGAGGTTGGAGAAGAAGACCAAGATACTTAGTCCCATTCAGATAGCGCAAGACTCTTTTAACAGCCTGCCAGTGACAGTCCGTAGGACACTTAAGAAACTGACTTAAGTGATTAACAATATAAGCAATGTCTGGTCGGGTGTTGGTAAGATATTGAAGAGCACCAACAATACTTCTATACATAAAGGCATCAGCTAGAGGCGTACCATCAGAGAGAGAGAGAGACTTTCCTGTAACAGATGGCGAGGGAGCGGGTTTGGTATTGGACATACCAAGCTTGAGCAGAAGATCCTCAATATATTTTGTCTGAGTGAGAAGCATGCCCGACTGTAGGTAAGAAACCTGTATCCCGAAAAAGTAGCTAAGCACCCCAAGATCTTTGAGAGAGAACCGCTCATTTAACGAAAAAACTAATTCAGAAAGAAAACCAGGGTTATTGCCAGTAAGAATAACATCGTCCACATACACAAGGAGGAATGCTGTAACCATACCACGATTATAAATGAAGAGAGACGAATCAGACCAACTGTTCACAAAGCCAAAAGAAAGTAAAGCAGTCTTCAAGGCGTTATTCCAAGCTCGAGGAGCCTGTTTGAGACCATATAACGCCTTCTTGAGCTTGCAAACATAGTCCGGAAATAGAGAGTCAGCATAACCCGGAGGTTGTGTCATATAAACATCTTCATCAAGCGTCCCGTTGAGAAAGGCATTGTTAAAATCCATTTGTCGGAAAGGCCAATTCCTGGAAAGTGCAAGAGTAAGTACAATGCGAATAGTAGATGGCTTGACTACCGGACTAAACGTATCAAAATAGTCCACACCAGGATTCTGATGAAACCCCTTAGCAACCAACCGAGCCTTGTATCGCTGAATCAACCCATCCGCATGGCGCTTAATTCGAAAAACCCATTTACATCCAACCACATTCTGAGACGGCACGCGCGGAACAAGACACCATGTGTCATTGTGAAGGAGGGCGGCAAACTCCTGATCCATTGCAGTCTTCCACACAGGAGTATTCAGTGCATCAGCAACACGAGAGGGTTTAGTGGTTGACCAGTCAAGGGCAGCAGATCCAACAGTGGACACCCAGACTTTAGGTTTGACGATACCACTTTTCGAGCGAGTAACCATCGGATGACCAGTGGTGGAGGGAATAACTGAGGTTGGGGTAGAAACAGTAGGGGCCGAAGCAGGTATAACCTGGGCAGGAGCAGGCAACATGCTCAAAGGAGAATCACCATCCGGGCATGGTGAGACAGGAGCCAGCTCAGGAACAGATGCAGAAGATGAAGCAGCCTGTGAGAACGGGGTCTAAACACCCAGAGGAATCGGTGAAAGAGCCGGAGCTGGGTGAGGAACATTATTACCATCACGCACTTGTAATCGATCATCAAACGACACGGTAAGCCACTGACCAGTCGGGACAGCTCCAACCCACTAACTGAGTAACGAACCAACAGAGGCACTAGGAGGATCAGGTGGAGGAAGGAAACCAGTGGAAAAGGGAAAAAGAGTCTCATTAAACGAAACATGGCGGGATATAATCACCTTTCCCGAAGGACTGAGGCATTTATGGCCTTTGTGAACAGGACTAGGCCCTAAGTACACACACCGCTCTGTATGAAGCTGAAACTTTTAGGAGTGGAAGGGCCAAAGATAAGGGTAGCACGCACACCCAAAAACCCGAAGTTCTTTATAATTCAACTGTCACCCTGTTACTAGCTCAATCGGAGACTTTCCATCCAAAACAGGAGTAGGCATGCCGTTAATCAAGAAGGTTGCACTGAGAAACGCTTCCCACCAGAAGGAGAGAGGCATAGAGGCTTGTGCCAGCAGAGTTAGCCCAGTCTCAACAATGTGGCGATGTTTACGTTCAACACGACCATTCTGAGCTGAGGTGTAAGGACATGAAAAACGAGAACGAATACCTTCCTCTGCGCACATTGCATGAACCCGGTGATACTCACCATCATTATCAGACTGAAGAATCTTAATGGAACGACCGAACTGATTTTTCACCATACTTAGGAAGTGAAAGAAAGCACTCAAGACATCACTCTTAAGTTTGAGAGGATAGACCCACACAAACCGACTATAGTCATCCAAAAAATGAACATAGTAACGATAACCGTTTGAGGACGCAACCGGGGCTGGACCCCATAAGTCAGTATGAACCAAGTCAAACAAGCAAGAAGCATGAGAAGTAGACAGGGGAAAAGGTTGAGAATGCATTTTTCCAAACTTACACGCCTCACAAAAAGAAGAATCATTCATTGAAACTGGTAAATCAAATTTACTAACTAAACCATGCAAAGTTTTACACGACGGGTGCCCTAAACGCTGATGCCAAACAGTTCTAGAAACAACAACATTCACTGAACAAATAGAAGGTAAAACAAAAGCAGAATAAATTAAATGACCATTATCTAACTTGACGGATTGATCACGAACCAAATCCTGTGAGCTGCCAGGTGCAACTCGATACAGTCCATCTTTAAGTTCCCCTTTCAGAAGCATACGACCCGTACGAAGATCCTTCACAAAATAATAACTACCATAAAATTCCAAAGCAACGTTATTATCCTGGACAAGCTTAGAGACACTAACAAGGTTTTTAGCAATATCTGGCACACACAACACATTATCAAGCTTTAACTGTCCAGTAGGTGTAGATAAGTAACACGACCCAACATGTGTAATTAACAAATTCTCACTATTACCAACAACAACCGATTCCTTACCTCCATATTCACTAGGATGGGCCATATTGTTGTAGTCCGAAGTAACATGATGAGACGCCCCACTATCCATATACCAGTTTGGGTCTGCTACAGTGTCGGGATTTGCAGAGAAAGGGTTGGAGGTATGTTGGGCATGGAACGCTTGCGGGTAATTAGGGCCTCCTCCTCCAATAGATGTAGTAGAGAAACCATGTTGATTATGGAAAGGACGCTGGGTTCATTGTTGTTGCTGATAAGCATCATATGGCGACATGCCTCGTTGCTGATAATTATCAGAATGTGACATGCTGCGTTGTTGGTTTGGAAGGTACCTGTCACGACAAACGTTAGCAACGTGACCTAGACGGCCACAAACATAGCACATCGTGTTACTGTGGTTAGAACCACCCCTGCGACTGCGACCACGTCCACGTCCTCCTCTACTAGTTTGTTGTCCTCGATTACTTGAGAATGAATTTTGGGGCTTGGACCATTGAGGAGCACCTCGCACATTTGCCATGTTGGCTGAAGCTGATTGATTGAAGGAGGCAGTTTTATGAGAGTTCTGACTCTCAATACGCTTTTCGAACATTATGAGCTCAATTTGCAACCCATACCACGTGAGATCAGTTCGACACTGTGCATTCGCTACTACTGCATTATATTCTTCATCAAGTCCCAACAGTACTTGGGAAATTAATGACCGAAGAGGAACCGGGCTTCCAGCGAGGTCCAAATTATCAGCATGAGACTTCATAACCCGTAAGTAATCAGCCATCTTTTGCGAGCCTTTTCTGCATTGTTGGAACGTTTGGCGGAGATAATCTTCCTCAGCCCGAGATTGTGCACCAAATAATTCTTGAATAGCAGTCCAAAGTTCACATGTTGTTTTACAACCCATCACTTGTGTTACAACTTCTTGAGTCATAGAATTATATAACCACCCTAATAATAATTGATCTAGGGCCACCCAAGCATCACATGCATCAAATAAAGGGGTGGAGGGTGCTGGAAAATTGCCTAGAGTTTAATACATATAAGGAGAAAAATTGGAAAAATCAGAAAAATGACCTGTGGGCCCCACTGACTGCCCATGGGGCCCCTGCTCCGCCACGTCAGCCCTGACGTAGCCGCCTGCACCTGTCATCTCGGCGCCGTCTGCCACGTGGGTCTTGTCAGCGCCGCTTGTGCCGTCTGCGCCTGCACCCACAGCGCCCAATGCGCCTGCACCACTTGTCGCGCCCAATGCGCCTGCCGCGCCTGCCAAGCCTGTCCCCAACGCGCCTGCTGCGTCAGCCACTGCCTGGCCCACAGCGCCGCTCTGGCGCATCTGTCCAGCTGAGGAAGCCGACGTGGCTTCCGATGAAGCTGGTTGGCTGCCAACTGCTCCAGTTCCCAATTGGGCATTCTGCCCTTGCGTCAGACCTGACGGAAAACTTTTCAAAGGACACTTGTCCTCTCCATTTAAGTGCCCCAACAACCCATAAGCTATCACAATTGGTAAAGACAAATTTTGCCATAAAAGAAAATTCACTTGATCCAATTTTATGGTGGTAGGATGAGAAAGAAGTTGGTTTAGCGCAGAATTGCTAAACCTAGGGTTTGTAAAGGCGTTGGCCATAATGCTCTGATA